>BSBM01001365.1:7215000-7497500 GCA_027924585.1 Larix kaempferi
GTCCTTACCCTTCTTGTAAGTGATCTCATAGTCATAAATCATGAGTTTTCTAACCCATTTCTGTTGTGCAGGGGAGGAGACCCAGTGTGCCAAGAAATATTTCAGACTCTGGTGATCAATCTTGATGCAGAAATGATTCCCTAATAGGTATGGACACCACTTTTGTACTGCGGGAAAAATAGCCATCATTTCCTTCTCATATGTCGAGGTGACTAAATTCTTAACAAAAAGGGCCTTGCTGGTGAATGCAAGGGAATGTTCATCTTGAAGGAGAAAAAAACCAAGTCCATTGTTGCAAGCATCACAATCAATAGTGAAGGGCTTGGAAAAATTTGGCATAGCTATAACTACACATAGCTTGTTTCAGTTTTCCAAATGCACACTCGGTAGCTTGTGTCCATGCAAAAGCATCATTTTTCAAGAGAGTGGTTAATGGAGCTGCAATATTCCCATAATCCTTGACAAACTTGTGGTAGTAGCCATTCAATCCCACTGGTTCAACAAAGACACATGCATATCCATCCAAAATTTATTGTAGATCCAAAGGAGTAGTGGAGACCGCTAAAGGTTGCATCTAAATGGAATGGATTTTAGCGATGACACTATGTGAATTCTTCTTAAGGATATTTTCTAGGCGATGTGAACTGATAATGCTGAGAGACCCTTGTTGTAATCCATTCAATGTGTGTCTTTTCCCATTGACTGAAAACTGCATCAAAATATCAGCAAAATCCCATAAGATGGGTCCAAGTGTGAGTAACCATTGGGGACCCAAAACCACATCACGTCTACCTAAGGGAAAGGAAAACATGTCGGAGCGCAGGTTATAATATCCAATAGAGATACATACATTGCAACACTTCCCCTGGCAAGGTAAGGTGCCCCCATTGACAATCATGAATTCAAAGCTAGAGCAAGGATGGACAAAACAATCATCCTGTTTGGCGCTCCGAGGGTCAATGAAGATATGAGTGCTACCAGAATCAATGAGTATTGTAAGAGGGATATTCTTGAAGTAACCCTTGACCCGCATTGTTTGTGGGGTGGTGAATTTGGCTAACGCATGGAGAGATATCTCTGGATGGTCGTCCTGAGAAGGAGGGTCAAAAGGACACTGTTGAATGTCAACCTGATCATCTATTGTATCCTGAGCTTCTTCACAAATTTCAGTTGCAGGCGGAGAATCCACATCCAATAGATAGAGAATTTTCTCAACACATCTATGTCCCCAAGTGAATTTCTCATCACAATTATAACAAATCTTTTTTTCTCGACGTGCCCGCATCTCTGCTTCAGACAAATGCTTGATAGGAGTTTCTCTAGGAGCTGGCATGATGGGAGGTCTTTTGGAAACCATATTTCTGAATGGAACAAGAGTGGATTTGGAGCATTGTTGGGCTGTGATCTTGTCCTATGCCAACTTAGCCAACCCTAGGACTTCCATCATTGTGCTGGGATAGAATATTTTAACCTCAGATCGGATTGCATCTTTCAGACCACTGACAAAACATCTCCTGTAGAATTCATCAGACAATCCTTCTATGTGATTGGATAGTATCTCAAATTCTGTGTGATATTCTCTCACAGTGCCAATTTGCCGAAGTTTAGTGAGTGCTCCTGTGAAGTCATAAAAATCACTAGGATCAAATCGTTGCAAAAGGAGTTGAAAAAAATATGTCCATTTTGGCTATGCATGAGCCTTGATGTACAAACGGAACCATTGAAGGGATTCATGTTCCAAATCAAAGGATGCAAGTGGAAATTTGTTGGCATTAAAAGTATAATGGAGACTGAAATATTGTTCTGCTCAGTATATCCATCTAGTCGGATCATCACCATTGAAGCGAGGAAAATCAAGCTTCGGCCCATGAAGAGTGTTGAAAGAAGAGAACTAAGTGTTTGTAGAAGACTTTGGCTGTCGTCTATTGTTCATGGCTGAAGGTTGAAGATGGAGGCCAATAATTGTTTCATCTAGATCTTGGAGTTTGGTCTTTTGGGCTGCAAGTTATTCCTCCATGTCTTTTTCTCCTGCGCAAGCGACAATCATAACCAGGATTTTGTTTTTTTGGAATGGGTAGAAAAAAAACAGAAACTTCTTTAGTAAAGAAAAATTTGGATTTGGGAAAAACTTTGATGGTTAATTGGGGTTTGACTAGGTTTTGGACACTTTCTGATGCATAGGGAAGTAGAAAATGGGAATTTCAGAAGCGGGGTGAAAGAATGGGAAAATTTGTGAGAGAGGGACAAAGAAACAAAAATAGGAAATGAACACTCTAGAAAAATTTGAAGGCGATTTGATGAAAATAGAAGAAGTTGTGGAAAACCCTAAAAATAGACAGATGTGAGATTTTTGGCTTTGGGAAGTGGAATTTGGGATAGGGTCCTTAGGAAGGAAATATGCAGAATGGGATTACAGGGGCGTTAGTGAATTTTGAAGGGAAACAGAGTTAAAGAAAAGAAGATGTGGCGAAAAAATAGAATTGTGTACTCTTTTTTTCGTAATTGATCTACAACAACTCGAAAATAATCTGCAACAGCTCTGAACAGATGCAAGCTGCTATTTATCAGTTCCAATAGAGATGGACCTCTGGTATGCTCGGCTTCCTTATGTTTCAATGGATTCACTCGGCTACCAATGTTGTCTAACGACTTGCATATTGGGGAAGTGCCCCTCACTCCACAACTCAGATAAAACTGATAACCGCTTTGCCACAAACAACAACTCTTGGTTTACCTCACAGGTGGGAACTAGTCAATCAAGTAAGGTTCGTTTCACTTTTTGATGGCAGGTCCTTTCAATTGTAATATTTTAGAGATAGGATGACTCAACAGTAGAAGACCTCACTAGAATTTACTCATGTAGTGCAGAAAGAAGAAGAAGAAATGTTGAATCAATTAACACTCATTACACAGAAAATGGAGAAAAATTGTTGTATCATACATCAACTGTAAGCTGGCACTCTAAATAATGAATAATGACTAAATACAATACAATAACTGTCAAGAGAATTCAAATTAACCAAGAGGTCATTCGAATCATCCTTAGTGTGTAGCTTGGATAACATTGGAGACATCATCCAATCAGTAGTGGCAGTCATAAATGGTCAATAGGTCATCAAATGAGTTTAACTGAGTCTAACTGAACCATGTGAGCACAAATCAGGGGATGGAGATTCCATGGTGGGCGCATGAGGTTGTCAAAAGGTCAAGTGGCACTCCAAAATAAACAACTAGGAGCTACATGCAGTTAAACTGAGCAATAACGGCACCAACTAGATAATAAATGCTCTAACTGGCTGTTAAACTCCTGGTAGGTGAGATAAGCCACATATGTGAGCCAAGTGAGGAAAAAAATGCGCATCAAGTAGGTAGGATGGCTATTGGGTGCTGAAGACAGACTCTAGGGAGCTGAAAATAGGCTCTAAGTTCTGGGGAGACCACCAATATGATGAATGGATGCATGCAATTGCATGTAAATGCATGCATATGACTAGATGCATACAGAATTGCATGCATGCATGAAAAATACAAAAATGATGGTGAGAATATTCCAACACCCCCCCGCAAGCTATACTATGAGGTAGTAAATGAAATGGTAAAGTAGCGTCCTAGTGAATGAGACCAAAGGTCACCCCATACAACAATATAAATAATAAAGAAGAAAGAGGGAAAACCCATTGGTAAGAAATACCTCCCTCAAAATAGACTGAAGGATGCTAATGTAGCATATCATCACTCACCCCAGAAGGAGGCAAGTGTCCTTCTTTTTCAAAGAAGGATCGATCGACCTGAAATGGATCAGTAATGTGAGAAGGATGAAACCTTCCATTCTGATAATCTGATCTGGTTCTCCGTTGATTAGTTGAATCACCAACAAGATCTCTGGCAGATCTGAGAGTAGTGGCTGCCCATCTCGGAAGAGGAGGATCATCAGTTAAGAGATCATCAGGTTCTTGTGGAACTGGATATCCCATTTGCTCATCTTCTGAATCAATTGCTATATATTCATGTTATTGTGGATCTGGATCTAGCATTCGCTCTTCATCATCATCACTCTCATACTCTGAATCCGAACTGTCATATGATGAAGATTCTCTCTCTTGGAGCTCATCAAGTAGTGGAGGTGTGGTAGGAAATTTCCTTTTCTCAATTGGAAGAGCATCATGAAGAGGCCATTCCTCAAAATGTACACTCCTATCAAGAAATGTAATCATAGTAGAAGGATCAAGAAGCTTGTAGGCCTTTGCATTCAATGTATAACCCACCATGATACACTCTTTGCTTTGTAGGTCTAGGGCTCTCCTTTTCTCATCCGGAATCCTTTCCCATGCTATGGATCCAAACACTCTAAGATGAGACACATCAGGTTTGTATCCCATCCATGTTTCAAAAGGAGTCATGTCTTTGAATCCTTTGTGAGGAACTCTGTTCTGAAGAAAGGAGGCACAGTTAATGGCTTCTACCCAAAGACTAGGGTGCAACCCTTTCGACTTTAGCATGCAAGTGGCCATTTCTTTCAATGTTCTATTCTTCCTTTCAGCAACACCATTCTGTTGTGGTGTATAGGGAACAATACACTCACCTCTTCAGCACAAAAGGTTTGAAAATCACCCTTGATGTACTCACCTCCATTGTCAGTGCGAATGGCCTTGATCTTTCTATCTAGGAAATTTTCTGCAGAAGACTTGAAAAACTTAAAGAATCCAAATACTTCTGACTTCAATCTAAGAAAATATACCCATGTAAATCTGGAATAATCATCAATAAAAGTGAGTATATACCTTGCCTTGTTCAAAGATAGATCTAGAAATGGCCCTGCAACATCACTATGAATCAGATCTAGAGGATGAGAGGCTCTCCTTGCCTTCCCTTTCTCAAATTTCTCCTCAAGATGCTTTCCAATCAAACAACCATGACAGTTTCCCTTGGAAAACTTGATCTTGGGAATCCCTTCAACCATCTCTTTAGTATGCATGTATTGCAAGTATTGATAGTTAAGATGCCCAAATATTTCATGCCACAATCTACTCTCTTCATTGGCATGAGTGTGGAGAGTAGATTGCTTTGAAAGAGGTAAGAAGTGGGAGAACTCATATAGTTTTGACTTATTATTTGCAACTACTTTTGCAATGGTAGAACCTGATACCATATCTTGGATGTCGACCTCATTTGGAGAGAAGATCACCCTCTTGGGCTCTCCAGTATGGGTCATCTGATATACTGAAAGTAGAATAGTAGTGAGAGTGGGGACATAGAGTACATCTGAGAAGTATCCATGATCTAGTATGATTCTTCCAATCCCCTCAGAGGAGACCTCAAAATCATTCCCCAACATAATGTATGGTCCAACAGTTGCTTAGAATCCAGTGAAGAGATTCTGGAGGAAGAAATATGCCTAGATGCTCCAGAATCTATGATGAATGAGGATTGAGTTGATGCACCTGCCATGAGGGCATGGAATCTTTCTTTGTTCTCAAATCCAGATGGTTCACTCTCTTTCTTCCTAGCACATGTAGGTACTCGAAGATTATTCTTCTCAAGGAGTGAGGCCATGATATATATGGTCTTCTCCATGCATTAACTTTCAAGGTGATATCCTCTATTACAATATGTGCACTTGGATTTTCCCTTCTGAGTGTGCTTGTCCTTCTTAGGATTTGAGGCTCCAATTGACTGTATGGGAGCATCCTTCTGCTTTGTATCATTCAAATTTCTATCATAATTTTTTTGTTTCCCTTTTCCATTCACTCTTCTCATCTCAGTGGCTGCAAGAACTGAATCCAAATTGGTTTTTATCACTCCCATGTGTACTAGATTCTCCTCCTCAAGTGTGAGAGGTTGGATGAAGTCTTCAAGCGAAGGGAATTTCCATTTTGGAATGGACAATATTGATGACTAGAAGGTGGAAACAAACACTGAATAATCAGGGCCTAGCTTTGACAGGATGGCAAGGATGAGTTGTTTTTCTTCCTTCTCAATCCCATACCTCTTCAACTGTGAAATCAAGTTCCTGAATTTGTTGAGAAACTCAGTGATAGTTTCGAAAATGCTTGGGCTCATGGAGATGAGCTCACTTTCTAGTTTATGCCCCTTCAAATCATCTTTCTATCCAAGGAGGGATTCGAGCTTGTCCCAAAACTCCTTTGAAGTCTTCAAATCGATAAGATGAAAGTGCAAATCTTCAGAAATGCTGAGTAGAAACGGTCCTACTACGTCATCAAGATTTTCTAAGTACTTTGATTTCTCTACTGCACCAATAGGCTCAACTGCTGAGCCATTCACCACTCTGGAAAGACTCTTCGACTTCAAGAATATTTCCATTTTAGCCTTCCATTCGAAGTAGCTGAATGCATTCAACTTGAGATCCATGATACTGAAGAATTCGAAGCTGGAAGAGGGAGATTCCTACAAAACAAATGAGAATTATGAAAAGAAGATCTGTTGCAATTCGAATTGAACACTACCTTAGGAAACTAAGCACATGTGACTAAGTCCTTCACACCTAGCTAGACCTCACTGGATTTTTCTAGTGAATTCAAGGTAATAGCATCAGGATTTGTTGTGGAAACTTAGAGGGTTCTGGTGCTCAATGAAAGATAGTTGCTCAAGGAATTGCTGCAACTGTTGTTGTTGCAATTCGAATAGTTGTTGTCATCTCTGATACCATGTAATATTTCAGAGCTACGATCACTCACCAGCAGAAGACCTCGCTAGAGTTTACTCATGTAGTGAAGAAAGAAGAAGAAGAAATGATGAATCAATTAACACTCATTACACAGAAAAGGGAGAAAAAATGTTGTATCATACATCAACTGTAAGCTGGCACTCTCAATAATGAATAATAACTGAATACAATACAATAACTTTCAAGAGAATTCGAATTAACCAAGAGGTCATTCGAATCATCCTTAGTGTGTAGCTTGGATAACATTGGAGACATCATCCAATCAGTAGTGGCAGTCATAAATAGTCAATAGTTAGTCAAATGAGTTTAACTGAGTCTAAAAAAACCATGTGAGCACAAATTAGGGGATGTAGACTCCAAGGTGGGCACATAAGGCTATCAGAAGGTCAAGTGGCATTCCAAAATAGATAATTGGGAGCTACAGGCAGTTAAACTGAGCAATAAAGGCACCAACTGGATAATAAATGCTCTAACTGACTGTTAAGCTCCTGGTAGGTGAGATAATGCACATATGTGAGCCAAGTGAGGAAAAAAAGGCGCATCAGGTAGGTAGGAGGGCTACTGTGGGATAAAGATAGGCTCTGGGGAGCTAAAAATAAGCTCTAGGTGCTGGGGAGACCACCAATATGATGACTAGATGCATGCAATTGCATGTAGATGCATGCATGCATGAAAAATACAAAAATGATGGTGAGAATATTCCAACATCAATGGGCCAGCTACTTCGGGGTTCCTATGGTACTCCCCACAATGAGTTTTAGGGCTATGCTCAAGTACTCCCCATAGTTAAGAGGATAGGGATTATTCCTGGATCCGAACCTGCAATTGAAATGAACAATACAGATGCAAAAATAAAAATAAAAATTGGGAGAAATTCCAGCCAACGAGCCTAAGAAAGTTCTCTGATACCAGATGCGAGGAACCTCCAACAATTAAATGATGAAAATGCACGATATATCAGAAATAGTAGAACGCATAAGAGATTTATTGATCGCATGACACTTTGAGGGGGAAACCTCCTTTGAGCAATAACAATACAAATAACTCGTGGATTCCTTCATTGGCCTCAACACGTACTTGTATACTAAGTCTATGCATCCAATACTATGGATCAATACCATGGAACATATAATACTACGGGACGACTTACAAAGCATATGTGTCCAATACTATGGATCAATACGATGGAATATATAATACTATGGGATAATACAATATACTAACAAAGTAAAGAGAAGGGTTGACATAGGTTCCTAATAGGGAACTGCAAGAACCAAGCTTCTGCAACAGTGAAGGGGATCATGATTTGTTTTAACACAATATACATTAACCAGACTTCAATGTAGATATATTAGTCCACATAACCATTATCAAGCAGAAATAAGTTGTGCGGTATATCATAAAAGATAGCATTCACATAAAATCCACCACATAAAATGTAAGACATTCAAGCACATAATGAAGACGATATGATAACAGAGTTCACCAGTTATATTGGTTATGTCTCCGAGCCTACTCTAAATGAGTGACTGATCCATTACACATTATGACAAAAAAATAAAAAGTACATCAAATGAACCCTCTGCAGAATAATCTCAATGGAATGCAAAATTCCTCCATAAACAAGTGCATCAAAAGAACCAAAGTCACACCCTCACCAGTCCCTTCACCTTTGTCCTTCGGAACAAGAATGTAGTCGGTTGACACTTGCATCCAAATGCAAACTAAAATTTTCCTTCTTTAACTATCTTTGCCTCTTTGTCCCATAAGATGGATAGAAATCGGGCATATAATGCTTCATAATGCAGCTAGACATGCTCTCTCAATAGCCTCCACGAGCTTCGAGCCTCGAGCAAAGCCATAATCTCCAAAATCAACATCAAGCATAATGGCCTCCAATCATGGCCTAGAAGGATCCCTCAAAATCCTCTAACATTAATACAAAAGAGTGATCACACTCATACATGGATCTCAAAAGACTCTTACAAAGTCAATCTTCACAAGCCGGAGTCTTCTCTCCAAACATGAAGTCTCACAACCGGGAGGTCTAGCTCACAACAAGTGCTCACATGCTCTCAACTATCTCTCCATTGCCCCCTTACAATGCATAAATCAAGCTCTTAAATAGAAGAAGCCACCCTTGGTAGCATTTATCACATGAAGCCCATGTTAGCCCCATTTGTTAGGCTTGTTATAACTTGTTTGGCTTTTAATAACATAAGCCAAAATATGGTTCTTGCCATATTAAATTTTGGCTTAGTGGTTTCACCTTTTGTTACTCCCACTAGCCTTACATTTGGTTTACACTTCCATTAAAAACTTTGTTACAACCAGCAAATTTCAATAGGGTATAACATTCCCAACCAATATGTTAATTCTTGGAATTAAATCCAAACCATGTGGCTTTTTCATATCACTTGGTCTATCTCTAATACCAAAAAAAATACAAACCATACCCATAGCACAATAAACCAATTCCACCAATGTTCCATGGGATTCCCCAAATCCTACTCAATCCCATAAGATTTTTCCAAAATCTTGATTCTAGTGTTTTCTCGTATAAATTTAGTTAACAGTAACTAAATCTAGAGGAATATTCATATTTGGTGGGATTCTCGCCAAGTTTGGTGGAGCTTCCAATCCTATACACCATGAATAACATTGAAATAAAATTGCATTCACATAGCTTAACAAGCAACACTTGTGGTTCATTCATAAAGGCATTCGAATGGTGCATAGGAGGTCAATATTTCGAATCCAATCAAGGCCAAAATATTTGTGAATAAGACCAATTAGTGCCCATTCGCACTGCCACGTGGAAACTTCTGATTGGTCCATGTCAACCACCCAGTCAACCATATGTGCCATGTTTCTAAATCAGATTGGTTCAACCACCATGTCATATGCATAGTCACCTTGCCACATCATTATATGGCCTTCCATGTGTCATCCTATGATTTGTTTGTACTACCATCTCATTTGCATAGTCATCCTTCCATGCCATCATGGAACCTACCACATGTCAGCCTATGATTCATCGGCACTGCTACGCCATCTGCACAATCATCCTGCCATGTCATTGTATGACCTACTACGTGTTAGCCTGGGATTTGTCTATACTGTGACATCATATGTATAGTTAGTGTGCCACATCGACATGACACATCAACATGCCACTTCAGCGTGCCACATCAACATGCCACGTGGCACTTTTTATCGGTCCATTTGGACCCCCAAAAATTCCAATTCTGGGTGACACATGGCACTCTTTGGTGATGCCATGTGTCACTTGATAACATCATCATATGTACATGCTACCAGATGTCACTCTGTGGAGCTACCACATGGCACCTCTACAAGTCATTTTTCTCCTGTTTCACAAAAACTTCAGACTGCGATAAATTTCTCGTCCAGAATCCATTTGACGCATCGTTCATGCTGTTGGAATTGTCTTGAAGAGTTATTCGTGATGGAAATGTTTTGTGCAGGTTTTGAAGACTTTAAATTTTCAGATTTTTTGGAGCCACCTGGATCATGTTGGAATATTCACAGCATCATTTTTATATTTTGCATGCCTGCATGCAAATGTGCATGTTGCATGCAAATGTGCATGTTGCATGCAAATCTACATGCTGCATGCATTTGCATGCCACTGCATGCATCCAGTCATCATCATGGTTGTCTCCCCAACACCTAGATCTTGCTTCTATCTCTCCAAAGCCTATCTTTAGCCCCCATTTGGCCTCCTACCTACCTAATGCACCCTCCTTGACCTTTCTGCATAGAAAGTGCGCCTTTACCACCTACCACAACCAGTTTGGGCACCTTTTCTCACCTACCACCAGTTATCACTCAGTTAGGGCGCCTTTTCTCACCTACCGGGAGTTATCACTTAGTTAGTGCATTGATTGAGTAGATGTTCCACTAATTTCTCATGCTAACTGCTTGTAGCTTCTAGTTAGTTAGTTCTGAAATTCCACTTGACTATTTGACAGCCTCATGCGCCCCCCTTGGAGTCTCCATTCCCTGATTTATGCCTAGATGGTTTTGTTAGACTCAGTTACACACACTTGACTAACTATTACCATTTATGACTGATACTATCAACTAGATGATGTCTCCATTGTTATCCAAGCTAGACTTTGAGCTAGATAGCCTCATGTGCCACCCTTGGAGTCTCCATTCCCTGATTTATGCCTAGATGGTTCTGTTAGACTCAGTTGGACACACTTGACTGAGTCTTACCATTTATGACTGATACTACTGACTGGATGAGGTCTCCATTGTTATCCAAGCTAGACTCTGAGGTCATATTTGAATTCCCTACTTGGCTAATTCGAATCCTATATGATGCTTCTTTACACTTCATTGTACTACATTCTTTACATTCATTATTCATTGTATGATATTGCCATTGTCCATTATTCTATGTTAATTAGTGATTATTGAGTGCATGCTTCTATTCTTCTTTGAAAAATATTCTTGAGAGTTTGATTGGAGTTTTTTACAGTTGCTAGATTCCTGCAGATTATCACATGGTATTAGAGCAGGAAGCAGCTATTCGAATTGTAGCCATTGCAGCAGTTACAACATTTCTTTGAGCAGTTATCTTCCACTTGAGCACCAGAAGCCTCTGAGTTTCCACAACAAATCCTGGTGCTATTACTTAACTTCATTGGAAAAATTCAGTGAGGTATAGCCAGGTGTGAAGGACTTAGTCTATGTGCTCAGTGTTCAAAAGGTAGTGTTTAGTCGAATTGTAGTATTCTCCATAAGCAAAAACTCTTCTTATTTTGCAGGTTTCAAAGTTTTCTGCAGTTGCAACAGTTCTTGCAATTACAATAGCAGATTCGAATTGAAAAACATATTCTATGTATCTAGAAGGAATTCCTTCTCTCACTCCATTCAACTATATTGAGTGGAAACCAAAGATGACATCATATCTGAAGAGACATGGTCTTTTTGATGTGTGTACTGATATTAAGAGATATTTTTCTTCCTATAGAGAGAAAGAAGATTGGCTTGATGCTTGTGAAGCAGCCTTAGGAAATATATGTGTTACTATGTTTTCCAATATGGAATACCTCATTGATCTTGATGAATATCCAAGTGATCTATGGACTAGATTGGACAGATTATTTAGAAGTCAGGAGGAAGAGGTTGACGCTAGCCATTTGGAAAACAAGCCCAGTGATACTTCCTCTAGTGCTCTCTCTATTCATGATTCGACCTCTCTCATCCTCCATGATGAAGTTTTTCAAGATGAATTCGAATTACAACACATGGTTTCAGTTGATCCATCTTCCTATCTGAAGTCTGAGCAAAAGATATCAGTTACTACTCTAGACGTTGAAGAGACCTTCACAATCTCTACTTCCTATGAGCTTGCTGATGTGCAAGATGATGACCTACTTAACATCTTGGAAGATTTGGGAGGCATGCATTCGCCCTCCTTGATCAAAATCTTCATATGGACTCATATTTGGTCATTGGCACATGTTTTCAGATATTCACCAAAGATGGAAGACTGCACCATTCGCTTGGATTCAAGTCTCATGCATATCCTTGTGATTTTGGTTTTGATCTCACCAATGTTGGTTCAAAGAAGATCATAAGAATCTGTTGTGGGGAAAATGCACCTATAGTTAAGGGGAGAAACTACCAACTTACGGTGATAAAGATAGACTTACAAGCATTCTGCAAGTACAACAAATAAATGAAGAGATTAGGGTTTAGAGATGTAGGCACCTCATTCAGAAGGTTGATCCTACCTTTTCCTCCCTCGCACTTCAATGCTTATCCAGTGTCACAATTCCCAGACCTTCCTTCAAGCTTGGCACTTCACGAAACCTAGATTCAAGGTCTCCTGCTTCTGTTCTCCAAGGATTCCAGCCTCTAATCAACCGTGCTAGGGTTTACCAAAACTGAAGCACAAGAGAGGGGAATGAGGGTCTCCATTCCTCCAACATAACTTTGTAATTGGGCTTAGTCCCCTCACATGGCCCTTCTACCCTCCTTATATAGTCAGTGAAGGAAGAGGAAAAGAAGTTATAATCGCTCAAGAGGTTTCCCAACCAACTTAACTTACTCAAATTTCGAGATTTTGACCAAAACAGGGGTCTACTCTACTCTACAGTAGACAAAGTAGCGTACATATGGAGTTGAGCGCTACTATTTCACAGTGGCATAGCGCTCAGAAGGTTAGAGTGCTACTATTGTACACTAGAGTAGGGTACACATGCTACTATCATGCTTGTCTACCAGCGCTCATGTTAAAAAATGGCCAAAAACAGGCTTTTTTGCTCATTTTCAGGAGATGGTTTGGTCTGGAAAAATGTTCCTAAGGGTCATATACATCAAATGGGTCAAGAATGAGGTAATTTCAACCATTTTTAGTGTCCCAAATGACTCCTCCATCCACAAATGTCATGTTGTGTGACTGAAACTTGATCTCAAGAAGTGTCGTCATGCGACCAAGGGAAGCAAGTGTCGTCACGGATGGAGAGGTGTCATTTCAAGCTATAACAGATGCCCCCTAATGTATGAGGTCAGAGGGAGTGCGGGAAATGATGGCCGAAATGCATTATAAATAACAAAGAGTTTAATCATGGAGGAACGGAGAAGCAAAGAATCACAGGCTCAAATGAAGTACCTGAAAGCAAAGGCAATGTCAGACAAACTTATCCTTGGGGTAACTGTTCATGTTCAAATGGTGGAACATGACCTCCAAGAGGATACAATAACGATCCAAAATACTTATGCATATATCATGGCCACTAGAATACAAGTATGGATCCATGAGGAACATGAGTGTAAACATATCCACATAAATACAAGGTGGATCTATGTCAAAACTGGAGAACATAGCCATAGAGAACAAGCTGGATCTATGTCTCATCAAGAGCCAAAAAGAGTGTGGCTCAGTCTTGCGCAACTTGGGTGATAACATAAATGAGGTGATGCTATCGAGGATCCCAAGGTCTTCATCCAAAAACAACCCAAGGTACAAACCTATCCATGCGAATAAATGAGTTGTTGTCGAACATGGGAGGTATCGTTTGATTACCAGTCATTGATGTATACCGTTAACAAACGCGAGGGTGTCCACCAATAATGAAAATGGAACCCAAGGTACCTAGTACATTCAAGCAAGTGCGAATAGATGGTCTTGCCATCGAACACTTGAAGAATCCATCAGATAGAAGACATTGATGTATTCCCATCTATCCAATAGCGAGGGAAACTACCACTAATGACTACAATCCCCAAGGTAATAACCGAAACTCTAAACTTCATTCCCAAAGCACAATGAGTTGAAGTCGATGGGAAGAAGTCCGTTGGAAGGGAGGCCTTAATGCATCCTCCATCATCCAACACGAGGGACACTCAAAAGGTATGAGCTAATTTGGAGTAGGACTAAACACATGATGAAACATACTAACACCAAGGAATGGCCGACACATGAGGTCAAGGTAACTGCAGAATGGCCGACACAGGTTGTATCCTTGAACAGTGAGCATGACACAAGAGTGATTGAGGCAGCTTTTAACACAAAGAGACCACGATGCAAATCTGCAATGTAGGAGACATTAATAGATTCTCCAAATGATTGGAAGACTAACCAAACGGAGGAGTAGGAACTCTAAGATCAAGTTTACCCTAAGGCCAACGCTAGAACCCAACTTGTTTGATAGACTCAAAACAGGTGCTTTGTTCAAGGAGATAGTTGACTTGCTGCCATCATATTAAAAGATATTTTAACATTCTTCCCTTCCCTTCCTTTTTCATTTTTTAACGAGCTTGACAAAGAACTAAATCATGCTCGACGGTATTTTCATATTTAAGGAGTCTGAAAAACCTAGAAGAAAACTCCATACACCTATCCGTGGATTTTATATCGAGCCCGGATTGGTCTGTGCTCGGAAGTGTTTTCTTGCTTATAGAGTTGAAAAACTTAAACAGTCCTCTATACACCTATCCATGGATTTTATATCGAGCCCGGATTGGTATGTGCTCGGTGGTTTTTTCTTGTTTATAGAGTTGAAAAACTTAAACAGTCCTCTATCAACCATCTTGTGGATTTCACATCGAGCCCGAGTAGGTGAATGTTTGCTTGGATTTTTCACATTTTGAGAGTCTGAAAACCCTAAAGACGACTCCAAAGGTCCTTTTTCGTAAAGTTAGTCTCCTTCCCCGAAAAAGTGTAAAATGATGGAAGAAGAACTCTTCTAGCGCATACAAGAGCATACCTAGAGTATACATTTTCCATAAATTATCCACCAAGTCCCGGAAAAGGGGTAATTCTATACCTAAGTGGATGTCCATTCAGTTATTTTAACGAGCCCGAAAAGACAACTATGCTCGGCAAACTTTTCGTATTTAAGGAGTCTAAAAAGGGATTAAAAGAACTCCATAGGGATCTTTTTCGTAAAGGTTTAACGAGTCTGAAAAAGTAAACTCATGACCTCCTTACTGTTTTTAATGAGCTCAAAGGAGATATAGAAAATGCTTATAACTTCCTTACTGTTTTTAATGAGCTCAAAGGAGATATAGAAAATGCTTATAACTTCCTTACTGTTTTTAACGAGCTCGAAGTGAAGATGAAAGAAATGCTCATAGCCTCCTTATTGTTTTTAATAAGCTCAAAGGAAAGGTGGAAGACTGCTCATAACCTACTTACTGTTTTTAACGAGCTCGAAGTGAAGGCAGAGGAATGCTCGTAACCTACTTACTGTTTTTAACGAGCTCGAAGTAAAAGAAGAATGCTCGAAATGGGAGGAGACGAGTGTCAGGGACATGCGAAACTAGCTCCAAGCGCATGGAACAAAGCTATGCCTAATGCAAGGAACATTAGCAAGATAAGTACACTCAGGGTATGTCTCCTCTAGGTAAAAGGTGTCAAATTGTGAGGAAAAAATGATACAGGGCTTAGCAGAAATGAGATCAGAGATGGAGGCTTATACAACGGGATAAAAGTGTGGAAGCCAGCTTCAGGCTCATTAGCGCAAGCGATATCATAACAAATGCATATGCAATTTGAACACAAATATGGGAGCCTTGTTAGGGATGGCCAGAACTATATGAGGAAGAAATATATGAGGCTTCTTCTCAAAGTCATGGTAAATCTAAGAAGGCTCCCGAGGCTATGAGAAAAACTCAGTATGGGCACCAGAATGGCATAAGGGTGCTGACTTGGGTGACCCATGTCAGGTAGGATCTGCTGTTGGACTGGTTCACAATGCATAAAGAGATGGCTAACACACCAATATCCAACAGGTTCGACCCTATGGCGAATTCAGATGGAAAAAGGTTCAAATGCAACATAACAGGGGGGAATCCTAAACCTATATGCAAGGTTCCGAATATACCTGACATGGTCGCACAAGGTGTCGAAAATGACCAGTAAGCAAGTATACATCCAGCTAAGAATCCTGTCTCCAAGAAACATTAGTACCAGGATCATATCTAAAACATATATAAGGAAAGACCCGATACAAGTAACTGTGGTAGAAATACTTTCAACTTCACTATCATCAACAGTAGGCATAAACAAGGTAGAGTTTTCGAATGAAGACTCTATGGTACCCAAGCCCGAGGACTTACAATCAACAAGATGGACTTCAGGATGAAGATCAAAGTTGAAGGACATGATGGAATCTGCATAAACAAATTCATCATCACGGGAGTTGAAAATTCTAGAAGCAGAATCAAACTCAGCAGGAACACCGATTTGCAGATCTATAGGAGAGTCCAAAGACTCAATAGTAGGAAGATCAGAATTTAAGGTCAAACTGGGGCTGGACATAACTGCGACTGGATCAACATCCAAATGAATGGCAGACTGTACTATGGACTCTAAGAAAACTTCATCGGAAGGAAGTATATCATCCCAGATAGAACACATATCTAAACATTTAGATGGGGGTGTCACTTGGTCCAAAGCTGGGACCAAGTCCCGAGAAGGTAAGCATGAACTCAGAGACTTCTTCTCAGTAGCAGTTGAACTCAAGGAACAATATGCCACATAAGTCCCATGTGACATAGTAGTGCCTAATGACGAGGGATATGACTGGTCTACAGTTGGGTAATAAGGAGGATCAACGAATGCAAGCTGGTCAATAGTGACGATGCTTTTGTTATGAGGGAAATGCATCACACGAAAGAGCGTAGACACCACAACATGCATAGCATAAACGTAATCACGCCCGAGGATCATATCAAAGTCCATAGGGTCCTTTAAAACCATAAAATCAACTAAGACTGTTTTTCCACCCAAAGTAATAGGTGCCTGACGGAGGAATCCGATCGGTTCACTAGGTCTTCTATCAAAGGTCAACGACCAATTAGCAGCTATAATAACATTAGGGAAACCCAAATCTCTCCAAGCATAAGTGGATAAGATACTAACAGAAGCACCTTCATCAACAATGCATCGATCAACCGTATGGTTCCCGATATCACCCTTTATCTGGAAAGGTGTCGAAGAATGAAGACGAGGCTCGGCTAGACTATTCCAATCAAAGGAAACAATCCTAGGGCTTGGTAGGAGTTCACATGGCACAGATGAAGTGCCCCCTTTTTCAGGAATATCCAAATTGGTAATGCAAAAGACTTCAGCAGTAGGTGCATCAATCTCTGAAGGACTGATGGGATTGGTCAAAGATTGCATCGATTTGATCACTTCACTCTCCGAAGGAAGAGTGGGGTCGACCAAATATTGCATTGGTTCAACCACTTTATCAACCAAAGGTTTATCTGACTGTAGGGAATCTATAGACAACTCAGGAATAGAGGTTCCTTCAGACATGGACCACACTCTTCGTGCCTCTAGAATGGCAGGGCATTGGTGAGTAAGGTGATCTCCCTTACAAAGTTTACAAGGGAACTTTGGTTTCCATCCTATAGGTTTAGACTCCTTTACAACGTCAGTACTCTCAGCATGACTAGCATTGGATGACAGCTTGCCCCCAGCATGACTCACAGAGGCTGGTTGCTCAGAAGCGTCAGACTTTTGAACTAAGGACCACACATTTTGCACTTCTGGAAGTACAGGGCACAAGCAAGTAAGGTGATCTCCCTCGCAAAACTTACAAGGGAACCTAAGCTTCTATTTGTTTGGTTTGTCGACAATGTCAACTCCCTCAGCATGACTTGCAGTGGCTGATCTGGTGTCTCCATTATGACTCACAGGAACTGGTGACTTGTCATTAATATGACTAGCAGTGATCAATGACGTGTCCTCAACATGACTGATAGTGGTTGAAGACAAACTTTCAGTATGCTTTTCAGTGACTAAAAGTTTTCTCCCAGCATGACCTCTAGAGGCTGGGTAGGTGCCCTCTGCATGACTTGCAGAGGTAGGGTGCTTGCCCCTAGCATGACTCACAGAGGCTGGGTTGATGCCCCCTTGTTTTGGTATCTTCTTCTTATTCTTCCTCCGTCTATTCCTTTTAGACTGGTGGCTACTAGTATTGCTACTTTCACCACATGAGGTAGAAGGAGGAGGAGAAGATGTTACTGGCAAAGGAGGCACGGGGTTCTGATGCTCTTGATTTGAGGTGCTCACAAAAGAAGTGTCAAGAGCATGCAAGGCATTCGGAGTGGAAAACAATCAAACCGGAAACCCTATGGTGAATCCAGGAAGATTCAAAGTAGCCATTAAGGGAGCACCAATGTTTCCAATGAATGGAACAGCACAAGGATCCCCCGGAACAGGGGTACCTTGATTGGTACTAGCCGGAATGTTAAACATAGTTTCTTGCTCAAATGAACAAGAAGTTCTCTAAGGAAAACTAAAACAAGTAGCACAAAGAGCACACAACTAAAAAAGGTCCTAGGTAAATCAAACTAGGCAAACATATGCCTTTTGGAGAAGATTCTAGGATGATGAGGGCCCAGAACAGATCAACGAAGGATGAAGAACAGTTACGCGGGGTCCACAATACAATGACTAAGGGTGCAAGTGCTAGAATCACCCAACCACCCTCCCAAAGACCTGCAAGTGATTTCCTCCCATGTCTGTCCTAGGTACAAAGATATACCCTCCGCTGTCACCTGTGTATGAACCTATGGTCAGATACTAAGGATACCACAACACCGAACACTCCTGGGGGAACAGTCGTTGGTCGAATTAGAAGGCGTGGGCAGGGTAACTGAGCCCGAAACTCAAAAGAGTCCCCAAACGCAATCCAATCCCGGTATATGCTCGAAACAGAAAGTAGGAGGAGTATTCCCAACAATATGATCTCACAAGACCTACTGCATAGATCCCAGGCAAGCTTTGAATGAAGTGGGTTTACCTGTGATAGTCGAACTACGATTTTTGCGTAATGTGTGATCTTGGGTGGTTTAAGGTGTTTTAAACCCAAGATCCTAACCAAGACTAGTTGGTGTAGTGTAACCTAGAAAAGAAAATGTTGCTAGTACATTTTATTAAAGTTCATTTTAAATGTTACATGCTTACTCAAAAAGGTAGTGGGTGTGTGAGAGTGGTTATAATAGAGATAGAGTACTGAAAATGAAATATTTACCACCAAACAAATCTTTTTCTTTTCAATGCAAGTCTTAAAATTCTGATCTAGAATGCATGTGCAAATGCAATTTTTAATATTTCGAATGCAAAAAAGGTAAAAGTAAAGTCTAAATGTACAAAATTAAACTCAAAACCTAAGAATGCAGCTACTCAAGCAAATAGGTATGCAAAATAAAACTTGTTCTTTTTTATGCAAAGCACTCTAAAATATTTTAAGCCACTTGCAAGGTACTCTATTCAGAAAATAAATCAAATTTATTTATGCTTTATAAAGGTAAGAAACAAAACTGAAACTAACCAACTATCAAAGCAAAGCAAAGAAACTTTTAGGTTCTCTTTATTGAAACAGTAAAAGCTACCAAATATGACTTTCAAATTCTTATTGATGTAAGCATGCCAACCATTGGGAAAAGAGTACAAAAACTACTTTTAGACCCAAATGAAGCAAATGACCTACGAAGAAGTATGGTTTGGTAAAGTCAGGTCTGCACATAAACAATGCAAACAAGGTCTTGAACAACAGCCAAAACACTTGAGCTTTCGCTACAAAAGAAAAACTAAAAGCATAAGGGAGGATAAGAAACCAACCTAAAAGAGAAATTTCACTCAAATACATACAAACAGGGTCAAGAAGACTCAAGAGGTTTCAAATCTAGTGGAAATGGGGCAAGCAGGTTCAGTCAGACTCAAATTAGGGTACAAAACACCAAACGAGTCCACAACCCCCCAACTTGGATCAACAAGCCCCAAAACTTTCCAAACAAGCCCAAATTGATCAAAAGAGGTTCAAATCATGAATGTAGGATTAGTACAAGGATGGGAGGTCACTTACAATGGTTTAACTCAGACCTAGGGTCATCAGGGACCCCAAAAAATGTAGCTACAGCCCCCAGATTTGGGTCCACAACCCAAAAACTCAAAAATTTTAAACCCAAATTTTGAGCGCTACTATGTATGAGGCATACTAGCGCCCATAGCAGGGTGGTTGCTACTGTGCAGAGGAAAAGTAGCGTATGGGCGCTACTGTGTTGTACAAACAGTAGTGTATGGGTGGAAAAAGTTGAAAAAATGGGGTTAAAACCCCCCAACTAGGTCCACAAGGGTT
The DNA here is from genome assembly GCA_027924585.1 of Larix kaempferi. Taxonomy (NCBI): domain Eukaryota; kingdom Viridiplantae; phylum Streptophyta; class Pinopsida; order Pinales; family Pinaceae; genus Larix; species Larix kaempferi. The sequence continues at coordinate 7,235,323 of BSBM01001365.1, forward strand.
TGCAAGGGTTGGGAAGGGTCTGTAAAAAGCCCAGGAGGTTCAAACAGAGCCTAATAATTAATTCTAATCAAGAAAATGAACAAAGACCATCAAACAAGACTGAATAAATGACCTTGGATACCCCTAAGCAGTTAGGCTTTCCCCAGCGGAGTCGCCATTCTGTTGTGGGGAAAATGCACCTATAGTTAAGGGGAGAAACTACCAACTTACGGTGATAAAGATAGACTTACAAGCATTCTGCAAGTACAACAAATAAATGAAGATATTAGGGTTTAGAGATGTAGGCACCTCACTCAGAAGGTTGATCCTAGCTTTGCCTCCCTTGCTCTTCAATGCTTATCCAGTTTCGCAATGCCCAGACCTTCCTTCAATCTTGGCACTTCACGAAACCTAGATTCAAGGTCTCCTGCTTTTGTTCTCCAAGGATTCCAGCCTCTAATCAACTGTGCTAAGGTTTACCAAAACTGAAGCACAAGAGAGGGGAATGAGGGTCTCCATTCCTCTAGCATAACTTTGTAATTGGGATTAGTCCCCTCACATGGCCCTTCTACCCTCCTTATATAGTCAGTGAAGGAAGAGGAAAAGAAGTTATAACCGCTCAAGAGGTTTCCCAACCAACTTAACTTACTCAAATTTCGATATTTTGACCAAAACAGGGGTGTACTCTACTCTAGAGTAGACAAAGTAGCATACATATGGAGTTGAGCACTACTATTTCACAGTGGAGTAGCGCTTAGAAGGTTTGAGCGCTACTATTGTACACTAGAGTAGGGTTCACACACTACTATCATGCATGTGTACCAGTGCTCAAAAAATGGCCAAAAACAGGCTTTTTTGCTCATTTTCAGGAGATGGTTTGGTCTGGAAAAATGTTCCTAAGGGTCATATACATCAAATGGGTCAAGAATGAGGTAATTTCAACCATTTTTAGTGTCCCGAATGACTCCTCCATCCAAAAATGTCCTTTTGTGTGACTGAAACTTGATCTCAAGAAGTGTCGTCATACGACCAAGGGAAGCAAGTGTCGTCACGGACGGAGAGGTGGCATTTCAAGCTATAACAGAATCCATCCTCAAAATCTTGGATCTAATTTAAAGTTCAATCCATCACCATTATATGATTCATTTGGCTATGATCTCACCCCTGCTAGTTCAAATAAGATATCAAAGAACTACATACACTTTCATGGAGTTGATGCACCTATTGATGTGCAAAATGATGACCTACTGATTATTTTGAAGGAAAAAACAGATTTGGAAGGTAATGCATTCGCTCTTCCTCATCATATGATTTCTTTGGATTCCTATTTGGTCATTGGAAAATGTTTTTAGAGTTTCACTAACGATGGAAGACTCTATCTTTCACTTGGGTTCATGACTCATGCATCTTTTTGTGATTTTGGTTTTGATTTCACCCCTGTTGGTTCAAAGGAGATCATGAGTAACCATCTTCTAAGTCTTGGATCTGATTTGCTTGCATCCATTGTTGGAGAACTCAAGCACATGTTTTTGGAGCATGATTCATTTCTTCCCAAGAGGAAGATAACTCTTTTTGAGAGAATGCTAGATCCAAATCCACAAGAACCTGAAGATCTAGCACCTATTGGTTCATGGAACACCACCACTGTTGCATCCACCAGTGATCTTGTTGAAGATTCACCATCATCATGTCATAGTTTCTTTGGTTATGATCTCACCTATGTTGGTTCAAAGGAGATATCAAGGAACTATCTACACATTCATGGTTTTGATTCTACCTCAGTTGGTTTGAGTCACATGCTTCATGATGATCTTCATATTATGTTTTTGCGGCATGATCCACTTCTTCCCAAAAGGAAGATACCTCCTCCTTTGATTTATGATCAAGAGAGAGAAGCATCATCACATGATATTTCAAATTCAGATCTTGGATATGATGATGATCCAGCTGTAGATGCATCTTCACATGATATTTCATATTCATAATCTAAAGATGGAGATCATGATGATGGAATGCTAGATCCAGATCCACAAGAACCTGAAGGCCTAGCAACTAATGATGAAGATGAGAAAATGGGAGATCCAGATCCACAAGAACCTGAAGATCTCTCACCTGATATTCCTCCTCTTCCTCAATGGGCAGCCACTACACTCCGATCTACCGGTGATTTGGTTGGTGATCCACATGATCATAGAAGAACCAGATCGAATTTTCAGAATGAAAAGTTTCATCCTTCTCACATTGTTGATCCATTTCAGACCGATCAAGACTTATTCAAAAAAGAAGGACACTTACCTCCTTCAGGGGTGAGTGGTGATATGCTACATTAACATCCTTCAGTCTATTTTGAGGGAGGGATTTATTCCCACTAGGTTTCCCCTCTTTCCTCACTTAGTTTATTTAGTGTAATACCCCAATTTTGACCCTTATGAAATATTGGCTTCTAATGTAAATATTGTATACACACGTTGTATGTTTCCCTAGCATCGAGCTCAAGGCCAAGGCCCCTCTAGTATATGCTCAGATTTTATTTAAATTAGACACGCTTTGATATTGTGTTACCCACGTGCTATTAAGCCATGGGATATTGTAAATTGATGTAAATATTTAATATTGAAATAAAATACCAAAACTGGCTATGGGAGAAATGAATGAGAAGGGGCCATGTGTATCCACTAGGGAGTGGTGAGGGGGATAAGGGATTGAACCATAGGTTGTCAAATTTCATTGTGAGAACCCATTTGACTTACCTTGCTGACATTTATTTATGATGTAAGGAAGTGGTTGATGAATTCAGTCCAAGGCTTCAATGAAGCATGGGCAGCCCAGAAATTCGTATAGAAGAGTATGGGCTCTGTTTTCTTATACCACAAGCCACTCTACCTCATGGGAGTTGCTTCTTCCTCATCCCCATTCCATTGTGAAACTTGCCAGCACCATTTCCTTAAAAAAAAAAACGAATTGCCAGCAGAGAGAAAAACCAGAAATCGCGACCTTGAGAGAACCCACGTTTTGAAGAGCCAAAAATGCCCAGATTTGGCATTAGACAGTGAAATCCAATGGGGGATCCATTGGTATGAACCTTGGGGAAAATTTGGGAGCATTAGCTATCCCGAAATCCATAGGAATACCCAGTTTTTGCAGCCCAGAAAACCAGTGACGGATTTGAGTTATTTGGTGAGCAGAATGGTGAGAAATCAAGTAGGAAATGACTGTGCAGAGGTTGGGTGTGCTTGATAAACCCAGTGAAGGCTAGGATCTCAAGGATTAGCAGCTGAACCTTTCTATGCCCATCCTGAAGAGCACTGGAGGGAATAGTTTCCTGAGGGACTGTGTAACAGAGAAGGGGATCTTCCTTGTGTTGGATGTGGTAGGTAATGTGGGTGCCTGACTGTTGAGTTCACTTGAGATGCTTGTAGCTCTGTGGTTGAGCTCACTGGCTTAGCGTTACCCTCCTCTATCTTCTTGAATACTTGATAAACCCAACGGTGTGTTGGCTTAGCATAGATGATGACCAAAACCATGGCTGTGAGTGAGCCCAGCTAGTTCTTCTTTAGTGGATACACAGCCCAGCTCGGGGGTGATCTCTCAGTTGAAAGAATATAGGCTGGATAGAGATCTATGGTTGGGTGGAACGTTGCCCTCACGTAGCTAGTCGTTGGACATTTACATTTCAAGATAAGTATTCTTGTCAATTAATTTATATACATTCTGTGTTATGCAATGTGTTCAATCTAAATGTTAAATATTCGTGGTAATCAAATTGAGATGGAATCTGTGAATAGCATGAGAATGAGATTTAATCTCTGCATATGGAATCACCTTTTTGCTTGAGATAAACATGTTGATGCATTCCATTATGTTTGTGTATTATTATGTTTAATTCCGTTGTGTTTATATTGAGTTGATTCTGCGCACAGAAGTTTTTAATTGTTATGAATTTATGGGAAAGAATATTGGGGCTAAGTCTGCCAAAAGCCCCGTATGATTGGTCTTGTTCTCTCCCCTTGATTTGGAAGGTGGGAGGGGATGTTACAGAGTGGTATCAGAGCCCATGTTGCAGCACTGGGGCTGTTTGGGCCAAACTCTGAATTACAAGCAAGAAACATAATGGTTTTAATGTAATATTGGGAAGTTGGGGGCGGCACTTTGATTGAGAAAAATGGCAAGATCAGATTTCTCAGATGTAGCAGAGGATCACACCATTGCATAGAGTTCTCCAATATATTTCCAATGGTACCAAACTTTCCTTATTTGGTTAAGGGACAAGGGAGATATGACCCTCGCAAGCGTGCAGGTCGCGCACAGATTGCGCGCGGGTCGCACACATATTGCACGCGGATTGCGCACAGATTACGTGCGGGTTGCGCGCGGGTCGCACATATATTGCACGCAAATTGCGTGCGGGTTGCGCGTGGGTCATGCATAGATTGCGCGCGGATTGCGCGCAGATTGCATGTGGGTTGCGCGCTGGTCACGCATAGATGGCGCGCGGATTGCACGTAGATTGCATGCAGGTTGTGCGTGGATTGCACGCGGGTCGCGCACCGATTGTGCACGGATTGCGCGCAGATTGCGTGCAGGTTGCGCGTGGATTGCACGCGGGTCGCGCACAGATTGCGTGCAGGTTGCACGCGGATTGCGTGCAGGTCGCGCACAGATTGTGTGCGGATTGAGTGCAGGTTGCACACGGATAGTGCGCGGATTGCGCATAGGTTGCGCATAGGTCGTGCACAGGTGGCGCACAGGTTGCAAGGGAGTTAAGAAGGAAAAGTAGTTAAACCCAGAATTTTATAAAAGATGAATGGTGCATCGAAATTGAGATCCACGAATTGCTGAGTGTTCCTTGTTATATGGACTAACTTCGCCCGATATAAAAGTTTTTGTGATTCTTCATAGATTTTCTTCCATAGGTGGCTGAAGTTGGCATTCTGGACCAAAATACAACTGTGTAAAAGGTGCATAATTATTGGTAAGAGTTGTCAATTTTGAAACAACGATGTTTCCACACCCGATGTCGGAATGGAGCACGGGGATAGGCATTGGAAAGCTTGTCTAGTAGGGAATAATGGTGTATGACCAGAATTGGAATGAAGTTATCATACCCCACAAATAATTAGAGCAGAAATGTACCAACGACTGTTTTGACAAATTATTGAGAAATATGGGCAATTTCCAGAATTGCTTGAATGGGCAAGGGAAAGGAATGCATAGCAACTGTGTGAATTATTCCATGAGTTCTATTATGTTAAATATTGATTGTGTATATTTCTATATGCATTCTTATGATGTCTGACAAATATTTTCATAATGCACAGTGCTTGCATCTCATAAAATTTATAATTGTAGCAGAGGTAGCATACAGGAAAGATGGTGACCATAAATGATGCTCAGGATCCTTATGAACACGAAGAAGAAGTTCTAGGAGAAAATGTGCATGAAGAAAATGCGGAGACTGAATCCAATGGGAGAAGGGAGTAGGTGACTCCTCAGAATTTGGTTGAAACCATGGTGAGCTTCAATCAAAGATTGATGAAGGTTCAAGAAGAACAACACCAACTCAATGCTGCTATTTTGCAAAGCCTCACTGATATGCAGCATAAGACAAACCTTGGGTCCAACCCAAGCAATATGGGTGAAGAAGGAAGAAATGCAGGGAGTCATTCTAGAGGTCATTCGAAGAGGAGGACTCCAAGCCCAAGGAATAGTTCGGTGAGCAGAAAACATAAAACATCTTCATCAAGGTCTTCTTCCAGCAGGTCGTGTGATTCCAAATGTTCTAGGAGAAGTCCAAGACATGCACCTAAGAGATTGGATGGAAGAAAGAAGTTCAAGGGCATCCCACAGGGAGAATTCAGGAAGGCAAGACCTCCCACATTTGATGGGGAAGGCAAGACTGGCGAAGAGGCAGAAGCATGGCTTCTTGGAATGAAGAAATACTTCAGAATTCAAGACTACTCAGGAAATGAGAAAGCCAGAATTGCCATTTACAACCTAAATGGAAGAGCTTCCATTTGGTGGGACAATCTCGTGCAAGTGAAAAGAATTAATGAGAGAAAGATTAGTTGGGAAAGATTTAAGAGGTACTTCAAGAAGAAATACCTTTCTGCTAGGTATTATGATAGTAAGAGAAAAGAGTTTAATGAACTCAGGTTGGGACTAAAGTCTATGGAAGAGCATGTCCACAAATTCTTGGAATTACTGAGGTATGTTGACTACATTAAGGATGAGAGAGTAAAAATCCAATGCTTCCTTGGAGGTCTACCTCAAAGCTTCAAGGATCGTATTGAGTTTGTTAATCCACCAAGTTTGGATGAATCCATTAGGATGGCAATGCATTTCTATGAGCAAAGTAAAGGAAAAATAGAGGCTAACCCAGCATGGAAAGGAAAGCTAAGAGGGAAGTTTGATCAAAAGAAGAATGGCTTCAAGCCACCATTTAGAGGTCAGCCTAGAACCTTTCCACAGGGACAGTAAGCAAGGAGTGGATTCAAACCAGCAGTGGCAACAGACAAAGCATCAAAAGGACCACTTCAGTGTTGGGGATGTGGAGAAAACCACATGTTGAAGGATTGTCCACATCGAAAAGACAATTCTCGAAAGTTGAACAACTTGAAGGGAGTAGCTACGGTGGGGGACTTGGCAAGGACAACACCTCAGATTTATGCAGCGTTGGATAATCATCAAGCAGACCATCAATCATCAGTGGTGGAAGTCGAAGGTAAGATTGCTACGCAATCTATTTCTGTTTTGATTGATCCAGGATCTACTCATAGTTATGTTTCTCCAAAAGTGGTCTAAGGTTGTTCTCTTAGAAAAATGAAGCATAATAAGTCTTGGCTAGTGCAATTAGCCACGGGAACCAAGAGAAAAGTAAGTGAGGTAGTAATGGAGTGCCCCATAGAATTGAATGGACTCCACACATGTGTTGAATTGAATGTGTTACCGTTAGGATCCTATGATGCATTACTTGGCATGGATTGGTTAAAAAGACATAGAGCCAAATTGAACTATTATGAGAAAGCACTTGAGTGCATTGATGAGAAGGGAAGGCCAACATTGGTAAAAGGGATTCCCAAGCAAGTTTCACTAAGGTAGATTTCAGCCCTGCAGTTGAAAAAGTTTTATAAGAAGGGTTGTCAATTATATGCAGTCCATATGCCAGATTCATTAGAGGACAAAGGGCCAAGACTACAAGACTTCAGGATATTGCAAGAGTTCCAAGATGTGTTTCCAGATGAGGTACCAGGGTTGCCACCGAAGAGAAATATTGATTTTACCATCGATCTTGTTCCAGGGGCAGCGTCGAATTCCAAATCTCCTTATAGAATGAGTACACAGGAGTTGGTGGAATTGAAGATGCAGCTGCAAGAATTAATGGATAAAAGGTATATCAGGCCTAGTGTGTCTCCTTGGGGAGAACCCGTGTTATTTGTCAAGAAGAAAGACGGGACTTTAAGGCTGTGTATTGATTACAGGCAACTCAAAAAAGTGACAGTTAAGAACAAGTATCCATTACCAAGAATTGATGACTTGTTTGATCAAATGAAGGAAGCCAAATTATTTTCAAAGATTGACTTGAGGTCTGGCTACCATCAAGTGAGGATTAAAGAAGAAGACATTCACAAGACGGATTTCAGAACTAGATATGGTCATTATGAGTTCACTGTGGGTCCATTTGGCCTTACCAACGCACCTGCCACATTCATGTGTCTCATGAATAGCGTATTAAGCAAATATTTGGATAAGTTTGTGATTGTGTTCTTAGATGACATTCTTGTCTATTCAAGAAATGAAGAAGAACATGAGGAGCATCTAAGAATGGTGTTGCAAGTTCTTAGAGAACATCAGTTGTATGCCAAGTTAAGCAAGTGTGAATTCTATCAAAAGAGGATTCAATATTTGGGTCACGTCATTTTAGAAGAAGGAATTGCAATGGATCCGGAGAAGATTAATTCCATCATGGATCGGCCAACTCCAAGAAATGTTTTAGATGTTAGATCTTTTATGGGCCTTGTTGGTTACTACAGAAGGTTTATTGAAGGATTCTCTAGGATAGCTCATCCGATCACTTCATTGCAAAGGAAGAACATCAGATTTGTATGGTCTGAAAAATGTGAGAAAAGTTTTCAAAAGCTGAAGGAGTTACTTACCAGTGCTCCTGTTTTGAAGATAGTAGATCCAAGGAAGGATTTTGTAGTGTACACAGATGCTTACATTGAAGGACTGGGTGGGGTTCTCATGCAAGAAGGAATTGTGATTTGCTATGAATCTAGGAAATTAAAAGAGCATGAAAAGAATTATGCCACACATGATTTAGAATTAGCAGCCATAGTGCATGCTCTTAAGATGTGGAGGAATTATTTGATGGGAGAAGATTTGAGCTTAGAACAGACCACATGAGCTTGAAGTATTTGTTTGATCAGCCAAACTTGAATGCTAGGCAAGCTAGATGGATGGAATTTCTTTGTAAATTTGATTTTGAAATTAAAGATGTAAAAGGGAAGGAGAATAAGGTTGCAGATGCTCTTAGCAGAAAATTTCATGTCTCAGCAGTAAGTATGTGCAAATCAGATTTGAAGACAAGAGTTCTTGAAGCCCAAAACGGTGACGAAACTTGCCTTCAAATTAAAGAGAAGTTGCAGCACGGTAATGTGGATGAAAAGTGTGCAGGATATCAGCTGGGTGAAGACAGTATCCTTATCTACAAAGATAGGTTGTACATTCCAAATAATGCAGATTTGAAGAAACTAGTGATGGATGAAATACACCAAATGCCGTACTCTGGACACCCAGGATATCAGAAGACTATAACAGCAGCAAGAAAGCAATACTTTTGGAATGGCATGAAGAAGGACATAGTTGAGTACATTGCTAGGTGTCAGAAGTGCCAACAAGTCAAGGCAGAACACCAACATCCAGCAGGGTTATTGCAGCCCTTACCCATTCCGGAATGGAAGTGGGAAGTGATCTCCATGGATTTTATAACAGGTCTTCCCATGACAGTGAAGAAGCATGATTCAATCATGGTTGTGGTGGAAAAGCTATCGAAGGTAGCTCACTTTATTCCAGTGAAGTCCACTCACAAGGCTAGTGACATTGCGAACATCTTCATGAGAGAGATATTCAGATTGCATGGATTGCCTAAGGCAATAATTTCTGATCGTGATACAAAGTTCACCTCCAATTTCTGGAAGGGATTATTTCAGGAATTGGGAACTAAATTGAATTTCAGTACAGCTTACCATCCTCAAACGGACGGCTAAACCGAGAGGGTGAATCAGGTTCTTGAAGACATGTTGAGAATGTATGTGATGGACAAACTATCCAAGTGGGAAGATTATTTACACTTGGTTGAATTTGCATACAATAATGGACACCATGCATCCTTGGGAATGAGCCCATTTGAAGCATTGTATGGCAAGGGATGCAGGATGCCGGTGAATTGGGACGGCCCAGTGAACAGGGTAGTGCTTGGACCAGAGATGATCAAGGAAATGGAATAGGAAATTGTTAAGATCAGGCAGAATTTAAAGGCGGCTCAGGACAGGCAGAAGAGTTATGCAGATTTGAAAAGAGCACATAAGGAATTTCAGATTGGGGATTATGTTTACTTGAGAGTAAAACCAAAGAAGAGTTCCATCAAGTTGGGGAGTTGTGCCAAGTTGTCACCAAGATATTGTGGGCCATTTGAAGTCCTTGATAGGATAGGACCAGTTGCATATAGAATTGCATTGCCTGCTAACATAAAAGCTCATAATATTTTCCATGTATCTTTGCTTAAGAAGTATGTACATGATCCTAATCATATGATTGATTGGAATGTGATACAGGTGGAACCCGAGGGAGAGTTCCAAGTAGAACCTATGCGCATCCTCGACAAGAAAGTCACATTGCTCCGGAACGGAGCCATCGGACAGGTGAAGGTCCAATGGGAGCACCTTAGTCCTGATGAGGCTACATGGGAGCTAGAGGATGCCATGAGGGAGGCATTCCCATTTTTGTTCAGTTTTGAGAACACCGAGGATGGTGTTGTTTTAAGGGGGAGGGGAATGTAATACCCCAATTTTGACCTTTATGAAATATTGGCTTCTAATCTAAATATTGTATACACACATTGTATGTTTCCCTAGCGCGGAGCTCAAGGCCAAGGCCCCTCTAGTATATGCTCAGATTTTATTTAAATTAGACACACTTTGATATTGTGTTACCCACGTGCTATTAAGCCATGGGATATTGTAAATTGATGTAAATATTTAATATTGAAATAAAATACCAAAACTGGCTATGGGAGCAACGAATGAGAAGGGGCCATGTGTATCCACTAGGGAGTGGTGAGGGGGCTAAGGAATTGAACCATAGGTTTCCAAATGTCATTGTGAGAACCCATTTGACTTACCTTGCTGACGTTTATTTATGATGTAAGGAAGTGGTTGAGGAATTCAGTCCATGGCTTCAATGGAGCATGGGCAGCCCAGAAATTCATATGGCAAAGTATGGGCTTTGTTTTCTTGTACCACAAACCACTCTACCTCATGGGAGTTGCTTCTTACTCATCCCCATTCCATTGTGAAACTTACCAGCAACATTTTCCATCCAAAAAAACGAATTGCCAGCACAGAGAAAAACCAAAAATCGCGACCTTGAGAGAACCCATGTTTTGAAGAGCCAAAAACGCCCAGATTTGGCATTGGACAATGAAATCCAATGGGGGATCCATTGGTATGAACCTTGGGGCGAATTTGGGAGCATTAGCTATCCCGAAATCCATAGGAATACCCAGTTTTTGCAGCCCAGAAAACTAGTGACGGATTTGAGTTATTTGGTGAGCAGAATGGTGAAAAATCAAGTAGGAAATGACTGTACTGAGGTTGGGTGTGCTTGATAAACCCAGTGAAGGCTAGGATCTCAAGGATTAGTAGCTGGACCTTTCTATGCCCATACTGAAGAGCACTGGAGGGAATAGTTGCCTGAGGGACTGTGTAACAGAGAAGGGGATCTTCCTTGTGTTGGATGTGGTAGGTAATGTGGGTGCCTGACTGTTGAGTTCACTTGAGATGCCTGTAGCTCCGTGGTTGAGCTCACTGGCTTAGCGTTACCCTCCTCTATCTTCTTGAATGCTTGATAAACCCAACGGTGTGTTGGCTTAGCATAGCTAATGACCGAAACCATGGCTGTGAGTGAGCCCAGCTAGTTCTTCCTTAGTGGATACACAGCCCAGCTCGGGGGTGATCTCTCAGCTAAAAGAATATAGGCTGGATAGATATCTATGGTTGGGTGGAACATTTCCCTCACGTAGCCAGTCGTTGGACATTTACATTTCAAGATAAGTATTCTTGTGAATTAATTTATATACATTCTGTGTTATGCAATGTGTTCAATCTGAATGTTAAATATTCGTGGTAATCAAATTGAGATGGAATCTGTGAATAGCATGAGAATGAGATTGAATCTCTGCATATGGAATCACCTTTTTGCTTGAGATAAACATGTTAATGCATTCCATTCTGTTTGTGTATTATTATGTTTAATTCCGCTGTGTTTATATTGAGTTGATTCTACGCATAGAAGTTTTTAATTGTTATGAATTTATGGGAAAGAATATTGGGGCTAAGTCTGCCAAAAGCCCCGTATGATTGGTCTTGTTCTCTCCCCTTTATTTGGAAGGCGGGAGGGGACGTTACATTTAGATTGATTGTATGGGGTGACCTTTAGTCTTAGTCACTAGGGCCCTATTTTTCAGATTTCAATTTTATCTCATAGTATAGCTTACGGGGGGGTGTTGGAATATTCACACCATCATTTTTATATTTTGCATGCCTGCATGCAAATCTGCATGATGCATGCATTTGCATGCCATTGCATGCATCTAGTCATCATCATGGTTGTCTCCCCAACACCTAGAGCTTTCTTCTAGCTCTCCATAGCCTGTCTTTAGCCCCCATTTGGCCTCCTACCTACCTAATGCGCCCTCCTTGACATTTCTGTGTGGAAAGTGCGCCTTTCCCACCTACCACAGTCATTTTGGGCACCTTTGCTCACCTACCACCAGTTATCACTCAGTTAGGGAGCCTTTTCTCACCTATAAAGAGTTATCACTCAGTTAGTGCATTGATTGAGCAGTTGTTCCACTGATTTATCATGATAACTACTTGTAGCTTCTAGTTAGCTAGTTCTGTAGTTCCACTTGACTATTTCACAGCCTCATGCGCCCCCCTTGGAGTCTCCATTCTCTAATTTATGCCTAGATGGTTCTGTTAGACTCAGTTAGACACACTTGACTGACTATTACCATTTATGACTGATACTACTTACTGGATGATGTCTCCATTGTTATCTAAGCTAGAATTTGAGGTAGATAGCCTCATGCGCCCCCCTTGGAGTCTCCATTCCCTGATTTATTCCTAGATGGTTTTGTTAGACTCAGTTGGACACACTTGACTGGCTATTACCATTTATGACTGATACTATTGACTAGATGATGTCTCCATTTTTATCCAAGCTAGACTTTGAGCTCATATTCGAATGTCCTACTTGGCTAATTCAAATCCTATATGATGCTCCTTTACACTTCATTGTACTACATTCTTTACATTCATTATTCATTGTATGATATTGACATTGTCCATTATTTTGTGTTAATGAATGATTATTGAGTGCATGCTTCTCTTCTTCTTTGCAAATATTCTTGAGAGTTTGATTGTGAGTTTGTTATAGTTGCTAGATCCCTACAGATTATCACAAATCATATAAAAGGGAGTAGAAATTTAAATATGCAACCTCATATCCTTTATGCCATATATTCTGCTTAAAAGTTGTAGGTTCAAGTCCAAGCTACATAAGATGCATTCACTAGCATCCATAGTTTGTGCTACCCTCACTATCAAAGAAAATTATCCAAAATGGTCAAGGAAGATCAAGGCTACATTATTCGACAATGATCTGTGGAACGACATCTGTGAAGGAAAAACCATTCTCAGCGACGAAGGAACAATCATTAGTTCATATACAAAACCTCCAACATTAGAAAAATAACTTGCTATCTAGAAGACTAAAGAAAAGAAATCCTTATCCATGATCTCTGCTACTGTCAATGAAGAGTTGAACCAACATATATTTCCTGCAAAATCATGCTTTGAAGCTTTAAAGACTTTAAAATGTTTGTATGAATCACACTCTAAAATGGAAGTGATTCAGCTAATGTTAAAGATACTTAGTTTGGATGTAAAGGATAATGATCCTATGTTGGTTGCATATGAGATCAAGGAAATCATGCACAAGATTCAACCCTGTAGATGAAACCAGACGTTCCACTTGCAACATTTGTAAAGTCTCTTTATCCTACTCACTCCAACTATCTTGAATCTCTGCAAGCAAGTGACAAGTTCAAAGACCTCACCTTTGACACCCTAGTAGAGAAGATTGTAGAAAGAGAGAACGCATTTGGAAAGAAGACAAATGATAATACTAGAGAATCTCTTTGCTTTTCTGTAATACCCCAATTTTGACCCTTAGGAAATATTGGCTTTCATGTAAATAATGTGTACATGTGATGTATGTTTTCCTAGCGTGGAGCTCAAGGCCAAGGCCCCGCTAGTGAAAGCCTGAATTTTGATTAAAAGGCAAGCATTGATATTTTGATGCCCATGTGCTCTTAAGCCATGGAAATTGTAAAAAGGATGTAAATAAACATCATGCAATATAAAGTTCCAAGACTGGCTATGGAGGCAACGAATGAGAAGGGGCCACGTGTATCCACTAGGGAGTGGTGAGGGGGCTATGGGATTGAACCATAGGCTGCCATATGTCACCTTGAGAACCCATTTGACTTTCCTTGATGACATTTAATTCTGTTGTAAGGAAGTGGGTGAAGAATTCAGTCCATGGCTTTGATGGAGCATGGGAAGCCCAGAAATTCGTATGGCAGAGTATGGGCTCTGTTTTCTTGTACCACAAGTCACTCTACCTCATGGATGTTGCTTCTTCCTCATCCCCATTCCATTGGGAAACTTACCAGCACCATTTCCCATCCAAAAACGAATTACCAGCAGGGTGAAAAACCAGAAATCGCGACTGTGAGAGAACCCACGTTTTGAAGAGCCAAAAACGCTCAGATTTGGTATTGGACAGTGAAATCCAATGGGGGATCCATTGGTATGAACCTTGGGGTGAATTTGGGAGCATTAGCTACCCCGAAATCCATGGGAATACCCAGTTTTTACAGCCCAGAAATGAAGTGACGGGATTGAGTTATTGGATAACAGAACTGTGAGAAATCCATGTGTGAATGACTGAGTAGAGGTTTGGTTTGCTTGATAAACCCAGTGAAGGCTAGAATCTCAGGGAATTAGCAGCTGGACCTTTCTATGCCCACCCTAAAGAGCACTGGAGGGAAGGGACGCCTGAGGGACTGTGCAGCAGAGAAGGGGACCTTCCTTGTGTTGGGGTGCGGTAGGTATTGTGGGTGCCATGACTGCCGAGTTCATTTGAGATGCCTGTAGCTTTGTGGTTGAGCTCACTGGCTTAGCATCCTCCTCATTTGTCATCCATATGCTTGATAAACCCAATGGTGTGTTGGCTTAGCATAGCTGATGACCGAAACCATGGCTGTGAGTGAGCCCAGCTAGTCTTCCTTAGTGGATACACAGCCCAGCTCGGGGGTGATCTCTCAGCTGAAAGAATATAGGCTGGACAGAGATCTATGGTTGGGTGGAACGTTGCTCTCACATAGCCAGTTGTTTGGACAGCTTTATCTTCAAGATAAGTATTCTTGTGAATTAATTTATATACATTTTGTGTTCTGCAAAGTGCTAAATCTGAATGTTATTTATTCATGAGGTTGAAATTGAAATGAAGTCTGTGCATAGCATAAGAACGGGATTGAATCCCTGCATATGGAATCATCTTCTGTTTGTGCTAGATGTGTTGAAGCATTGCTGTTGATGTGCGTGCAAATGTGTTTTAATTCCGCTGTGCTTATATTGAAGTTCGAATCTGCACACAGAAGTTTTAATTGTCATGAATTTTATGAGTAAGAATTTGGGGCTAAGTCTATCGATAAGCCCGGTATGTTGTTAATGTTTCCTTCCCTGCATTTGGTGATGGAAGGGGACGTTACAGAGTGGTATCAGAGCTCTAGGTTCAACACTACGGCTGTTGGGCCCTTCACAGAGATATAAATCATTGTGTGTACATGCATTTTGTATTTGGAACTAAAATGCATTAAAGAAACCTCAAGATTGCATGGCTTCTATTTGTTAGGATGGGAAATCATTTCCATGAATGTTTGGGGATTTTTGCAAGCTTCTTGCATTGATTGCATTCTATGAAGTAGAGGAAGGAGCGAGAAAATTCATTTTCAGGATGAATGCTTGCTCTAATTTGTCCCCAATGCTGTAGCATTCAGTTTGTATTTGTCTGTTTGCCTCCATGGAGGAGAGAAAGGAGGGGCAACCTCTGCCATCTTATATTGTGTTGTTGTTGTTGTTGTTAATTGCTGTGCATAGGAGATGATGCATCATGTGCTTGAGACCTTGATTAATGATGAATCCATGTTCCTTGAATGTCCATGATGCTTTGAATGCATGAACTTGAATGTTGAGCATGGCTGGAAATGAGTTATGTTTGTTAATTTCCTGAGTAAAAACATGGACAGTCAGTTGTTACAGCCCCATGTCTGAATGATGATTGTTAATTACAATGAATCCACATTGTGTGGCCAATTGATGGTTTTCAGAAGTGAGGAAAGCCTGCAAATTACACCCTTATGCTCATGAGTTTCCTTACCCATGCTTGTTGGCTGCTTGGAGATTAATTGTGAATCCATTGGTTGGATTGTTGAATGTGAAATGAAAAGAAAATCCCTTATTAGAGATGCAAGTTCTTGTCATTCTCTTACTGTTTTTATGAAAGTTTTTATGCAAGTCTGATCTGTAGTAGTTCACCTCTGTAAGGGGATGAAAGGGCACATTCCAGAAAATTTTCTAACTGTTGTGAAAAGTTGCAGTTGCAGGCAAGAGACAGAATGGTTTTGATGTGGAATTGGGAAGTTGGGGGCGGCATTTTGATTGGGAAAAATGACAGGTTCAAATTTCTCAGATGTAGCAGAGGATCACACCATTGCATAGACCTCTCAAAGAGCTTTCCAACGGTACCAAATTTGCCTTATTTGGTTAAGGGACGAAGGAGAAACGGACCTTGGAAGTTACAAGAAACGCAAGGTGCGCGGCGACAGTTTTAAATCTGCGCGGTGCGCGGCAGCAGATTGTGTGCAGATTGTGCGCAGGTTGCGCGCGGATTGAGCGCGGGTCGCACATGGATTGCGCGCGGATTGTGCGCAGGTTGCGCGCGGATTGCGCGCGGGTCGCGCACAAGTTGCGCGCGGATTGCGTGCGGGTCGCGCACAGATTGCGCGCGGATCACGCACGGATTGTGCGCAGGTTGCGCGCGGATTGCGTGCGGATTGCGCGCGGGTCGCGCACAGATTGTACGCGGATTGTGCGCAGGTTGCGCGCGGATTGCGCACGGGTTGCGCACAGATTGCGCGCGGATTGTGCGCAGGTTGTGCGCAGGTTGCGTGCGGGTCGCGCACAGATTGCGCGTGGATGGTGCGCAGGTTGCGCGCGGATTGCGCGCGGGTCGCGCACAGATTGCGCGCGGATGGTGCGCAGGTTGTGCGTAGGTTGTGCGCGGATTTCGCGCAGATTGCGCGCAGGTTGTGCGCAGGTGGCACACAGGTGGAGCACAGGTTACAAAGGGAGTTAAAAAGGAAAAGTGGTTAAACCCAGAATTTTATAAAAGATGAATGGTGCATCGGAATTGAGATCCGCGAATTGCTGAGTGTTCCTTGTTATAGGGACTAACTTCGTCGATATAAAAGTTTTTGTGATTCTTCGTAGATTTTCTTCCACAGGTGGCTGAAGTTGGCATTCTGGACCAAAATACAACTGTGTAAAATGTGCAGAATTGGAGTAAAAGTTGTCATTTTTGAAGAGATACAGTTCCCGCACCTGATGTCGGAATGGAGCATGAGGACAGGCATTGGAAAGCTTTTCCAGCAGGGAACAATGATGCATGACCAGAGTTTGAATGAGGTCTACATATATCACAGATATTTAGTGCAGAAGAGTGCCAGCGACTGTTTTAACAAACAAATTTTGTTGTCAATGTGGGCAATTTCTACAATTGCATGATATGGAAGAGGAATTCCATGTTACAGTGAGGGATCGAAAAGGGAAGAATTCCTTAAACCCCTGTTTGTTATCATACTTATAATTCTGAAATTGTCATATGGCATAAAAATGTTAAAAATGTAAGGGATTACATAGATGTATATGCACTAGATGGCATCTTAACAAACATTGCATAGTGCATATGGAAATGCTTGTGCATAAATGGGATATTGCATATTGGTAGAATAATGAAGTCTGCATATGCAATGAACCACTAATGGAGAATATTGTGGTTGATAATCACTATTGATGTTGGTATTGGTTGTAGGACCAAAGATAACAAAGAGCATGGCTAAATGTGTTGAGGATGTTGTTGCATGAAGCCAACAACCTTATGCAGAAAGGATGGTGCAACAAATCTATGATCATAAAGTTGGCAGAAGGACTGAGCAGCCTTGGTAAGAGGCCAACTGATCAGGTAACATCAGGCGATGTTAATGGTAACCATGCAGGTAATGATTATTGGTGCCAAATTGCATGAATGTTGAAAGAGGATTTGGTAAGATCTCTTCAACTATGTTTGAGCTATGTTGAGTTAGTTTGCATGTGATATTGAATACCGATTGGGACTGTTAACCTACCAAGCTTGGTGAGGTGTGGGTAAGTGAGGGAAATGATCCTTACACCCTATGACTGTTTAGAAATCTTGATGCATTCATATGAATTTATATCATGCCATGTATATGTTGGTTATGTGCTTAATAACCAAAGCAAGTGAGGACTGGTGGTCCTGATTATGGTAATGAAAGTTATATGAGATAGTCATGTTTCAATTATAATATGTTTGAATGCATAGTACTCATGAAACAATGCAAGGTAGCATTGAGTAGATGTGCATTAAGAGATTTTATAAATCTTGTGATGCATTGTATGAATGCATAGGACTGATGCATATGTTATTGCAAAATAAATAATGAATGAAATGATGCATTGATGATAATTCTAGGATCATTTCATGGGCTGCTAGAATGCTCTGTGGAAGGACAGAGTTGTATGAATGATATGACTGTGAAATTTGATCTAGAACTTATGAGAAGGAATCTCATGGTTGAGAGCTCTAAGTTCTGTTAGTAAGAACAGTTGTAAATATCAGATTTGTAAATGTTTCGGATTTGAAATTTTGCTAATAATTGCTAATGACTGTTTGGCTTATATGAAAATGTGTCAGGAGGACATGCTATAAGTGGATGCTCATGTATGGCAGCGGGCATAAGACCATAACGGGTAGAGTGGTGCCACTTACAAGAGCCAAGCAATATGAGGATAGCCTCATGGATAAGAAAACCAATTTCTGTAGTAGACAGAGTTGCAAATTCATACTGAATTTAATTATTAGTGCCATGGATTGGTTATGGAACAATCAGATTTGAATGGTACTGTTAAATGTTGCTGACTGTTTGGCTGTTTAATAAGTGTGCCAGGGAGACACATTGCAGTAAGACCAAGAGAGAGAGGTCCTGCAGAAGCCAAACTTCATGGGAAGGGACTCCATGATTTGAAAGTGGGTTTCAGGTGAAACGCCATAAAACATTATTAATGTCTCATCTGCACTACATGATTGGTAAACAATATGAGTGAGATGGTGAAGATTATGTCAGTAAGACATGTGAGAGGCATGTAACATCAAAAGGAATTGGGATGGCAAACCGAGGGACTGTCAACTCAGAGAAGGAGCCCCCATTCCTCATTAAAGAAGAGAAATAACATCTGCAAATGGATAAGTGTTCCATAAACCCTGATTGATATATATATGTATACATACATGCATGTCTAATTATTAGAGTTAATATGCAGAGCATGTTTTGATTTTATTTCCATTATGGCAGACTGCTTGAAGTATGATTAGGACCTTCATAGTTCACATCAGTAAGGAGTGCACGCCTTTCTGGTGTTGAGTTATGTTAGGGATGCCAATATTGACTACGCCTTAAGGGAATGGACGCATTCCTAGTGTTTCAAGGTTGGATAGTGAATGTTATGAAATATGTTTACAGTTTAGAGCAGCAATACTAATGAACTTGCTTATGCATCTTGTGTTGACAGCCTAAACAGATTGTAATTGATGTTACACACTAAAGAATCAAAATAAAAGGATGTTGTGAGGGGTTGTGGTGGAAGGGTTAATATAAATGAAAGGATGTTGTGGAGGTTGTGGAGGTTGTGGGGGTTTCGATGAAGAGTTGTGAAGTATTGATGAAAGGGCTATTATATGCCTATGGCTCCATAGTAGAGCCTTGACCTAGAAATGGTCGTAGTGAAGTTTCCTTCTAGTCGGCGTGAAGGTGTACTGGTAAGGTGTTGATTATTTGATGATTTGGAGCAGCCTGCGTGCTGGCCAAACATCCTAGTCCGCAGGAGGATCCCAAGGCTTATAAAGTAAAAGCAGGACCCTGTGGACCAGAGAAGAAATGCACAATACAGATAAGTATTCAATTTCATTCATTTCTTATTTGAAATAATGAAGGTTTCAAGCATAAAGCTTGTAACAGTGAGCTGATGCATTATTGTTTCTTTGTTGGAAACCTTGGTCAATGCAGGAATCAAGGACCCTGAAAGAACTAAAAGCTGCTTGGTAAATCCAGAAGTGACTGGTTGAGCATTGACTATTTGATGTTGTGGAGCAGCCTGTGCGCTGGCCAAACATGCAAGACTATTTGATGTTGAGGAGTAGCCTGCGTGCTGCCCCAACATTCGTTATTATACCCATAGGAGATCCAAGGCTTGTAAAGCAAAGAAGGACCCTATGGAATAAAGTGAAGACATCCAATGCAGATAAGTATTTGGTTATCTTGTAATTCTTGCTTATGAATATACATGTGTATATGATTTGGTTATGATTTCCTATGAAAATAAACTAAACATGTGAATTAATTCAATGTTTGAGTGTAGGTATTGCTGGAAGCAATGACTATGAAAGCATCTCAAGGATGCATGTGGACATGTAACCGTCCTAAAGAGCTCAGCATGAGCAGTAATGGAAAGATGGGGCTAGAGGAACTATGTGAGTCCTAGCAGCCAAGAGTTAAACCATGTGGAAGGACTCCATGGTTGAGAGGTCTGAAATAGACCATAGACATTAAGTGTCATAGCCAAGAAGGGCAGGTCAAGCATTCACGTTGAGGTGAAAGAGACTAGGAGCATGAAAACCACAGTGGTGGTGTGGGTTCCAGAATGGAACAAGACTAAGAGAAGAAACTCTTACTGCTCTCTCTTTTCTTTTGATTGATGCATTATAAACACAGAAAATTGTTGAATGCATGCATGAATGAAAGTAAAAGTGTGTTTATTTGATTAAAGTGAATTGTGAATGCTGATTAATGAATTTCCTGTGAATGGATGAACATGAAGGAATTCATGTGTATGTTGGGCAAGCATAAAAAGTGTGGAAGTCTCATGAGTAAAGCATGGACTATCCATGTCAAATGGTGAAAAACCATTAACTGATTTTTAATGTTTGGGTTATGCTTGGCCTAACGAGAATTGTAATGATGAATTTCAAGAGGTGGAAATTAAATCAACTGGTTGCAGTTGTTATGAGCAAGTGTTGCTTGTGAGCCAAGTGAGAACCAGCTGTGCACAATGACCATGGCAGCAGACCATAGGCTATTAGAATTGGCTAGAAGTCTTCTTCAAGCAAGTGCCAAGACCCAAGAAAATCTTGGAGAGTTGCTCAAGATGCAAAAGCAGCAGAACGAGATGAACCTCAAGAGGGTAGCAGCCATAAAGTTTTCAGACTTATGGATGAGCTGGAAGATTCGAATCAGCAAGAGCAGCTCGTGAAAATCAAAGGACTTGGTCCTGAAAGTTCAAAGTGAAGAAAAGAATGCAGGGCAGATCTGCAAAGTTTTTGAATTTTTGGACGTGTAAATTGTATATGTATGCCTAAGTCTTGGAACACCGAGGACGGTGTTATTCTAAGGGGGAGGGGATTGTAATACCCCAATTTTGACCCTTAGGAAATATTGGCTTTCATGTAAATAATGTGTACATGTGATGTATGTTTTCCTAGCGTGGAGCTCAAGGCCAAGGCCCCGCTAGTGAAAGCCTGAATTTTGATTAAAAGGCAAGCATTGATATTTTGATGCCCATGTGCTCTTAAGCCATGGAAATTGTAAAAAGGATGTAAATAAACATCATGCAATATAAAGTTCCAAGACTGGCTATGGAGGCAACGAATGAGAAGGGGCCACGTGTATCCACTAGGGAGTGGTGAGGGGGCTATGGGATTGAACCATAGGCTGCCATATGTCACCTTGAGAACCCATTTGACTTTCCTTGATGACATTTAATTCTGTTGTAAGGAAGTGGGTGAAGAATTCAGTCCATGGCTTTGATGGAGCATGGGAAGCCCAGAAATTCGTATGGCAGAGTATGGGCTCTGTTTTCTTGTACCACAAGTCACTCTACCTCATGGATGTTGCTTCTTCCTCATCCCCATTCCATTGGGAAACTTACCAGCACCATTTCCCATCCAAAAACAAATTACCAGCAGGGTGAAAAACCAGAAATCGCGACTGTGAGAGAACCCACGTTTTGAAGAGCCAAAAACGCTCAGATTTGGTATTGGACAGTGAAATCCAATGGGGGATCCATTGGTATGAACCTTGGGGTGAATTTGGGAGCATTAGCTACCCCGAAATCCATGGGAATACCCAGTTTTTACAGCCCAGAAATGAAGTGACGGGATTGAGTTATTGGATAACAGAACTGTGAGAAATCCATGTGTGAATGACTGAGTAGAGGTTTGGTTTGCTTGATAAACCCAGTGAAGGCTAGAATCTCAGGGAATTAGCAGCTGGACCTTTCTATGCCCACCCTAAAGAGCACTGGAGGGAAGGGACGCCTGAGGGACTGTGCAGCAGAGAAGGGGACCTTCCTTGTGTTGGGGTGCGGTAGGTATTGTGGGTGCCATGACTGCCGAGTTCATTTGAGATGCCTGTAGCTTTGTGGTTGAGCTCACTGGCTTAGCATCCTCCTCATTTGTCATCCATATGCTTGATAAACCCAATGGTGTGTTGGCTTAGCATAGCTGATGACCGAAACCATGGCTGTGAGTGAGCCCAGCTAGTCTTCCTTAGTGGATACACAGCCCAGCTCGGGGGTGATCTCTCAGCTGAAAGAATATAGGCTGGACAGAGATCTATGGTTGGGTGGAACGTTGCTCTCACATAGCCAGTTGTTTGGACAGCTTTATCTTCAAGATAAGTATTCTTGTGAATTAATTTATATACATTTTGTGTTCTGCAAAGTGCTAAATCTGAATGTTATTTATTCATGAGGTTGAAATTGAAATGAAGTCTGTGCATAGCATAAGAACGGGATTGAATCCCTGCATATGGAATCATCTTCTGTTTGTGCTAGATGTGTTGAAGCATTGCTGTTGATGTGCGTGCAAATGTGTTTTAATTCCGCTGTGCTTATATTGAAGTTCGAATCTGCACACAGAAGTTTTAATTGTCATGAATTTTATGAGTAAGAATTTGGGGCTAAGTCTATCGATAAGCCCGGTATGTTGTTAATGTTTCCTTCCCTGCATTTGGTGATGGAAGGGGACGTTACATTTTCTCAAAAAGAAAATAAAAATCCCAAATATCCTTCCAAGGAAGAAAGTAAAAAAAGAGGTAGAGGAAGAATAAATTTCAAAGGAAGAGGAGGAAGAAACAACTCAAGTAAAAGATCAAATCAGATTTGAAGTGCAAGCATTGTGGTAAGACTAGACATGAAGCAAATTAGTATTCGGCTTCTTGGGACTCCATCAAAGGAAAACATAACCAGAATACAAGAATACAAGAATAAAAACCAAGAGGCTGGTAAAGCCCCTGATTCTGCTCATTGTAATATTGAAATTAATGAAATAACCTCTCTATCACGTTAAAAAGATTGTTGGATGTTTGATACTAGTGAAACATCTCATATGAATTTTAGAAAAGATTTTTTTAAAGAACCGAATGACAATATATATGGCATAGTGTACTTTTCAAACAAATCTAGCCTCAAACCCCATGGAATTGGCTCAATCAGGCTTAAGCTATATGGATTCCTTGATTTCATGTTAAAGAATGTTCTCTATCTCCCAGAGTTGCAGAAAATCTTGTTGTCCTTAGTGCATATTCGACAGCAAGGCCATTTGATCCACATGTTTGATGGAATTGTATAGATAAGAAAGTCATCTGACAGCAAGGTCATCGTGACCGGCTATGCATATGGATAGTTGTTGAAGTTGAGGGGCTCTTCTACAAAAGTTCAAAAATTTTCCTATCTCTCTCATCATGAAGAAGGTAATATGTCATCCAATTTACTATGGCATGCTAGATGTGGTCATATGAATTATAACAGTCTTCGTTTGTTAAGAAAGAATGGTGTATTTGGTTTTCCCACCATTCCTAAGCAAAAGAAGAAATAATATGCATGCATACTAGGCAAAAATAGTAAGCATCCATTTCAAGAGTCTAAATTCAAAGCATGTAGAAAGTTAGAGTTGGTTCACTCTAACTTATGTTTCCCCATGCCAATTCCTTTTGAAAATGGTAATAAGTACATCATGACCTTTTTTTATGACTATAGGAGAATTTGTTGGGTATACTTGTTGAAGACAAAATATGAAGCATTTCAAACTTTCAAGAATTTTCATGCATGGATAGAAAATCAAGCACAATCACATATTGGTCCATTTCAGTCTAATAATGGCAAAGAATTTAATTCTAATGCATTTGAAGAATATCTTTGCAAACATGGTATTACACATCAAACTTCAGTTCCCTACAATCCCCAACAAAACGATGTAGTAGAAAGAATGAATAGAACCTTAATGAATACATCATGCTCAATGATGTTTTTCAAGAATGTGAAGCTGATGTTTTGGGGTGATACAACATTATGTGCAACATATTTGAACAATAGAATTCCATCTCATGCTATTGAAGATAACACTCCACATGAAATGTGGTTTGGCCACCTTCCTTTGGTTAAGAATCTCAAGGTTTTTGGTTCCACCTGCTATGCCTTAATACCAAAGGAGCAAAGAAACAAGTTTGGTGCTAGAAGTCGAAGATGCATTTTGTTGGGGTACCCAAAAACTTCCAAGGCATATCGTCTTTATGATGAGGTAAACAAGAAGTTTGTTGTTTCCATAGATGTCATTTTTCTTGAAACCAATAAAAGTGACCAGTTTATTGAAATATAACTTGATTGTCTAGAGAAGTTTTCTCATCTAAGGACATATTATGAATTTGATAATGAAATTCCACATCTTGAAGGGGGGATACCTATCTTGAATCAATCTATGGAATTTCCTTTTGAAGCAACACCAACACCCCCTCATGAAGAAAATCGTGAAGAAGAAGTTCCTGCCACTTCAACTGAATAAGAGACTCAACTAGATGATGTGATTGAGAGGATTGGAAGGTTGAACCTTGAATAGAATGAAGCACCACCATATGATCAACCTGGTCCATCAAGGAATATTCTGAAATGGGCCACAAAAACACTTGAAAGTGTTCATTTAGATGAATTTGGAAAGACATGAATGAGAAGCTCAACTAGACAAGTAGATGGAGGAAATGCAGATAACTGAGGTGATGACATGGATGTCTCATTTGATTGTGAATTGAATTTTTTTGCTAAATTTGAACCAACTTCCTTTGAAGAGGCTTCTAATTGCAATGAGTGGAAATAAGCCATGCAAAATGAGTATGATGCATTCATGAAGAATGGAACTTGGAAGCTGGTTGACCCTCCAATCGGAACCAAACCAATTAGAAGAAAGTGGATATACAAGAACAAATATAAATCAAATGGCTCACTTTAAAATCACAAATAAAGGCTCATGGCGAAAGGATATGCACAGAAAGAAGGAAATGACTATGAAAAAACGTTCTCCCCCACAACAAAATAGGGCACCATCTGCAATATACTCCCCTTGGCTGCACAAAATGGATGGAAAGTTCATCAAATGGATGTAAATACAACATTCTTGAATGGATACTTGAAATAAAATGTCTTCGTGTCTCAACCAGAAGGTTTTGTTTTGAAGGGACAAGAACAAAAGGTATGCAGACTTGTCAAGTCCTTGTATGGCCTAAAACAAGCACCTTGAGCATGGTATGAAAAGCTAGCCGAGCATCTTCTAAAGCTGAATTTCAAACATCATAATCTTGATGATACAACATTGTTTGTAAAGAAAGTTAGAAGATCTGTTGTGTTTCTTGTAGTATATGTAGATGACCTTTTGATGACATGGAACAATGAAAGTTACATAGAATCCATAAAGCAAGATTTAAAGAAAGGATTTGAAATGACTAATCTGGGACATCTTCACTAGTACTTAGGAATTGAAGTGACTCAACATCCTAAGTACATATTGATCTATTAGAAGAAGTATATTGGAGAATTGCTTAACATATTTGGCATGACAGACTGCAACCCACTCTCAACGCCAATGGAACACAAGCTAAAGTTCACTTCAAGTGAAGAAAATTAATTTGAGGATGCGACCAAGTACCGATAGCTTGAAGGAAGCCTTATCTACCTTACCACCACTAGACAAGATATTTCTTATGTTGCTATCATTATTTCACAGTTCATGTACAAACCTTGATTTACTGCAAAAAGAGTTCTAAGATACTTGAAAGGTACTCAAGGATTTGGACTCAAGTACTCTAAGGTGGAAGACTTCAAACTCATTGGGTACTCTGATTCAGACTTCGATGGCGACAAAGAAACAAGAGTGTCCACTTCTAGATACGCAATGAATCTTGGATCAACAACTGTCTCCTGGACATCACACAAATAGTCGGTTCTGGTAGATTAAACAACAGTGGCATAATATGTAGCTGTTGCATAAGCAATCAAAGAGATTTTGCGGCTCAGGAATATACTTGAGATTTGCAGGAGAAACAAGAGAACTCCACTTCACTTTTGAATGGAAATAATTTTGCAATCAAGTTGGCGAAGAATCCCAGATTCCATGATCAAATCAAACACGTCAACACAAAGTATCATTTGATTCGACACCATGTAGAGGCCAAGAAAATTCATTTATGTCATTGTTCCATGAATGAGAAAACATGAATATTCACTAAAGCACTTGGACAAGAAAAGTTTGAAAGATTTAAAGCCATGCTCAGACTTACAAACACCCCTTTGGATTAAGGGGGGAATGTTGGAATCCTCCAGGATTATGAAATTATTATAAATAATGTAAATAGTTAAAATTATAGAAGATGAGAAGTCTTGGAGGCTCCAACAGATCTCTTGGAATCCGAAGTCCAAGAGTCTCCTATATTATGTATAAATAAGGGCTTTCGATTTTAAATGAATTGAATTCAGGAGTTATTACTGTCAACATGCATCATTCAACTTCCTTAAATCAACACATATCCTAACCTCCCTTGTCTTCTTATCTTGAAATACCATAAGACTAATCCACTTTGACTCTTCAACATATTCTATTATGCCTACATCCAACATTCTTTCAATTTCCGCTTTTACTTTTTCTTTGATATTTTGGGTTCAACCTATAAGGTCTTTGCTTGACAAGTTTTGCGCCAGTTTTAAGAGGGATTTTCATTTCTCCCAAGTCACTTACAATACCCTTCATTTTTGAAAACTTGTTGAAAAATGTATCTTGATATTCATGCAACAAATCCATATATTTCCTAATAGTCTCGTCATCGTAGTAATCCCCTATGTTAGCATGTTTAGGATTTTATTTAGAGCCAATATTCACTTTACTAGTTTTCAAAGGCTGTAAAAACTTAGTAGAGTCTATCTTGAGGCCTCCTATGTTGCGGTTCCCTTTAGTTTCTGGAATATGCAGGTCCCTCGGGTCATCATCTTCTCCAGTAGTGTTATAGCATTCCAAATGCTACTCTAATGTCACATCCTAGTCTGGCTGGTTATATATAGGTAGCGGTACTTATTCAAAGATTTTCTTCTTCAGAACTTGTAGAGTTGTATCGGCAGTCGGGTTCTCGTCTTCAAAACTAAAGTTTTTCTTCTAATTTATAATGATATCTTCCCAATCTATTGTCCCACTTCTTAGCTTCAATTCTGTATACCAATTTTGCGAAATTGTATCTAATGTATGAATAAGCATATGGACCCACTCTATCTTAGGTATAGAATTGTTAGGGTTAACCTTAACTCGGGATTGATTCAAAGGTGGTTAGGTCCAACGCATTGTTTTGGGCACATGGTTTCTTGTGACCCATGGTATTGGCCCAAGGTATTGCATGTAATGAAGCCTATAAAAGGCTTGAGGAAGCTCCATTGTAAAGTGGCTTGGAGGTGAGCAGTGGATAGCTCACTTGGCCCTGATGGTCGGTTTTCAGCCATGTAATGAATATCTTCATTGGAGGTTGGTTTTTCCCCATGTGGGGTTTCTAGGGTAAATTATGTGTCTATATTATGTGATTGCTTGTTTTGTTTATTTATCTCTCAAGTTATTATGTGTATTCTCCTATAATCCTAATACTTGGTATCAGAGCCATGGTTTAGCGTGTTGGTTGTGCTTGTTGGTGTTGCTATGTGCATGTGCTATGGAAGAATTAAGAGAAAGGAACCACTGTGAAGAAGAACGGGTTTGCAAAGCCAACAAACATGAGAGGAGCAGAGATCAATGATGGAAGAGATTGATGCCATATTGAACGTGAGATATGGTAGAGAGTTGTTGTTTATGAGGATGCATAGAGGATATCCATGTTACCAGAAATGAGAAACAGGGAATAGAATGAGAAACAAGAATGGTACGAGAAATGGAGTTTACAGGTTTCACATAGAAGAAATGAGGAGAGAGAAAAAAAACAAAACTGAAATTTCCCAGTTTTTTCCATATACCCTGTTTCAGATTGGGTTTAGGACAATGATTTTGCCATATACCCTGTTTTCTTCTATTTTCAGAAATTTTGATTACTAAATTTTAACCTCCAAACCAAAATGAATAGAAAGACAACTACAATGATATAATCATAGAGATAGATCTAGAGTGAATGCATATCCAAAGAAAATGAATTGCAACAATCACAATATGTTGATTTTTTTTACTGATACATCATTACATTGAAATTAAGTATAACCAGTGACTATAACAAATTGAGCTAACCTCTAAGACCAAATTTCTAACAAACTTATAGGAATGTGTTCGGACTTAAGAGACGTTTTTGTTTTGTTTATGATCGGTGCATCTATGGATGGTATTTCACCTTTGTACAAGGATTTGTGTATATGGCGCTTATATATCTTAATGGATTCAGAGTAAAGGATATACATAATCCCTTGAAAAAATACCTAAATCTTTCTATTGTACTCATGGGATCCCAAGGATTAACGAAGGGATCTCTAATGTTTCTCAATTATCCTGCACAAATCATGTTCAAGTCTACCAAGGTAACCTTTTCTTTGTGTATACTTAGTGAGTTTTCATTATATTTGTTTAAAGGTTTGTACAATGCTTTATTCGAGTATATAATATGAACCATTACAGGTATCACGTGTTTTGGTTATGGGGGCATTCATACTAGGCTTAATGTGAAAGTATCCCCTAGAGGAATATATTGCAAACATCCCCAAATTTCAGTGTATGGGGAGTTGTTATGGTCTTTGGACTCGTGGAGCTCGTATTTTGGATGCCTTTCTTGGAAACCTTCAAGAGGCCATATAAGCATATTTACTTTGAATCCCTCTACTACACAAGTTTGGCCCATACCTGGAAAACCCTATTGCCAAACTATTTGTGAATTGAATTTTTTATTATATATTTTTTGAATTATAAACCTAATGCTAGTCGATCGATAATTTCTCCTGAGCAATATTGGAATTGATGATCCTAGATGGAAATCTTGTTCTGCTCTACTGCTATTGGAATCCCCTTCTTAATTCCTCTTGGAGGAACAACGCCAGGTGATACATGTTAATGAATCCTGAAGGTACATATAGTCTCTACTTACTCAATCATATGTTTCATTCTCACCATAACCAGTCCACAAGAATGGTGTTGTAAGTTTGATCGGATACCAATGGTTTTTGTTTAATATTATACATTGACTGTAGCCAAGAAGCCAATTGATCCCTTCCCCATGTTAGGTGTGTTTCCCTCAGCATATCAAGTGAAGGAATTATGGAGAAATCTAGCATTGGCTGTCGTTGGGGCAGGAAGAAACTCTAGATGGAGTAGGATGTGCATGAGCAGTCCTTGGTTGGAGTATCCCTTCGAGGGGAGGATTAGGCTAGCAAGAGCATTAAACAATGATCGAGTTCCAACAATGACCCACTTCGGAAGACAATATGCTTTCAGAAGATAAAAATTTGGTCTTTACTCGCCATAGGTTCCAACATTCCTATGGGTCGTGATTGCTACCATGAGCCAATGATATACCAAGACTTGCAGTTTTTAATATCTTTCGAAACACCATAGAAGGGATATCACAATACAATGATAGGATATTTGATATGAAATAAGTTGGGAAGAAAATTTTGGACTTACTGTGGCAATGGGCATCTATTGTAACAATACCACTGCTGCTGCAGCGCTTCCCTGTGGATATGCTACGTAGGCACGAAGCGAGAGCATAGATGGTAGTATTTGATGGTCGTTGGCTTGTTTGTGCAGTAAAAAGCCTAGCTGATTTTGGAGTTGCCATTATCAGATCGCCTATCAAATTTTGAGCCATTTTCGAAAACAAATTATTGTCACCTCTGGCATTAGTGGCACCACAGTACTACGTGTTACTAGTGCCAGTGGCTTGGGAGTAGAAATTGTTACTCTCGTATCACAAGAAACAAGCATCATATATAACTCTGCCACCAGAAACAACGGAGCAGTTGTGAATTTGATTCTCTACAATTGTTATACATTTGAGGCAATCGGAGGGGCTCTTATCCTTTCTGCACTACGCCAGGCCATAGACTGGGTCTGTTCCTCTTACTTGCTCGTTGGAAGCAAAATAAAAAGAAGCAATATTGGTACGCAGGGCTACAACCGTGTCAGTGGTCACTCCTGCAATAATGTGAACCAATGGCTAATGCAGATAATCCACTGCAACCATGGCATATACAAATAACCTATCCAAGGAGAAAGCAGACCTCTCGATACACTCAATCCTCAATGCAGCGGACCGTAGGATTCCTTCCTCAACACTCAATCCTCAATCAATTCAGCATTTACGTTATGACTAACTTATCACCCACCAAAGTTACTTACTAGGCCACCATTAATTGATAATTGACCTAGAAATAGTTAGCAACGGACCAAGTTCTCCGAGAAACGATTCGTTTCTGCTGAAATCACTGTGATAAACGACTCATTTCACAATAAACCATTTCTTCGTTCTAGAAACGGGAACATCCATAGAAAACGATGGTTTTCGTTTCGTTGTCGTTTCTACTCCTTTTTCACCAAAAAACTCAAAGGCCCATCACGTTTCTGGTAACGAGATCGCTGCCCCTTGTGGACGTGAGGAGACCACTGCCCAATAATTGCTGCCGAGGAGAAGCCATTGCTTGAGACCATTGATACCTATTATTGTAGCCGTCAAAGCATTGTTTGTATGTGCCATGATGTATTTTTCCTCTGTGATTGAGGTCACCCCACTGTACAATGTGGAATACAATCGTGTTGAAGGAGTCACTAACAATAGGGAAGTGCAAGCCGTGGAGCATTTGAGGCTGTGGAGGAGCCACGATTTGTTCCTTGAGAAATGTAGTGATCCACCTCATGTTGAAGCACATGAAAGAGGATCTGATATGTTGGCGTGATGACATAAGAAGAGAACTCAAAAGCACAAAGAAGGATCAATTGCTTCAACCATTAACGCGAATAGATCCCACATAGCACGTGGTTTCTTGTGTGAAGTTTTTCAGAGACCTAGATCGCTACCAAGGTTGAGGCATGAGGTCACAAAGTTCCTGTATCTTCTAAGGTGAAGAGAAGAAACACAAGTCCTCGTGGAAGAAATGGATCCATTGTTGAAATCCAATTTTGAGAAGCTCTGTGCATGAAGAGTCGTGTGCAGGTGAATTTGTGGCAGATCGTGTCTGCAGATAATAATGCTCTAAAGTTTGTGACAAGTCTGGGTCTAATATCATAGATTTTTTGAAGAGATCTACTTAGAGTGGAAAGGCCAATCCATGAGACAGAAACGTTGTCCGCCTAAGGAGAAATCTGTATGGGCTAATCAAGAGATTTCCTGTATATAGTTCGTTGGTAGCTTGGCCATAGCCTATGTTGAACCTGTGACAGAAGATAGGGCCATAGCCCTCTGGTGACATCTCATGCATGAAAGAACTAGAGGTTACGAATGAAAAGAATAAGAGCCTTGTGAATAAGGGGTTGCTACTACAATCAAGTGAGTTTTGTTTTTTGGGCACGTGAAGTGCCA
This sequence comes from Larix kaempferi, assembly GCA_027924585.1. Taxonomy (NCBI): domain Eukaryota; kingdom Viridiplantae; phylum Streptophyta; class Pinopsida; order Pinales; family Pinaceae; genus Larix; species Larix kaempferi. Next base: position 7,266,908 of record BSBM01001365.1, read on the forward strand.
CTTTAGGTTCTTGCAGAATCTTATGCATTGTAGTGTGGCATAATTTTTGTTATGAAGGTACCTATGGAGAGATGGAATGCGATGATTCTCTCTCCACAAGAATAAAATTCTATTGATATGTGAGTCTTCCAAGGTAGAGATCAGTTTTAGATATGAGGAATGGTTTTTCGCCCAAAAAATTAATGATGGCATGTGCTTATAGAGGTCATTATAGAGTGCTCTTATGGCCCATAATCCATGGATGAAAGTATAGAGGATCAAATTCCTTTATGAAAAGGTTGTAAAATGGTTGCATGGAACTAGATGTAGGTTGGATTGATATTGCATTAAAGGAATCCATAGGAGAGCAAATGAAAGCAAAGCATTGTTGCCATCACACGCAGGATTGAGAATAACGTGAGGGAATTTGGTTCTCATTAAAGCACACGAGCAATGACAAAGTACAAGAAAGCGAAGACCTAGGTAATAGGGGAGTGTATGTGAGATTCCTCGGTTAAAACTTTGAGGGGGGTTGGTGATTTCTCCAAGTCAAGTTTAAAGGGGGGATTGTTAGGGTTAACCTTGGCTGGGGATTGATTCAAAGGTGGTTAGGTTTAGCACATTATTTTGGGCACATGGTTTCTTGTGACCAATGGTATTGGCCCAAGGTATTGCATGTAATGAATCCTATAAAAGGCTTGAGGAGGCTCCATTGTAAAGTGTCCTGGAGGTGAGCGGTGGCCTGAATGGCTGGTTTTTGGCCATGTAATGAAGATCTTCATTAGGTGTTGGTTTTTCCCCGCATGGGGTTTCCAAGGTAAATTATGTGTCTCTATTATGTGATTACTTGGTTTGTTTATTTATCTCGCAAGTTATTATTTGTATGCTCCTATAATCCTAATAAGAAACCCATGATGTAGTGCACCCCTCTATGTGGTCTGTTGGATTGATCAACCCATTATATTTTACATTACAATGACTAAGTTCCTCACCAAATATGATGGATAACAATGTTTTGCACTCCGACTAGGCCCCTATATTCTTCTTATGAGTATTCCATTGCCTTTTTGGGGTTGCTTTCATGGATTTATCTAATGCTAAGAATCTATGTTGATATGGAACATATATCTCAAATTCAACAATAAAAGATTATAAATTTGTTAATCCATCATACATAGGTGGGTTACATACCTCTTTTCTAATCCAATGTAGTGACCTCATGATACAGGTGCATCTTCTCATAGATACCTCGTGTAGCTGATTTTTCCAATTCTCTAACCCTTCATCTGAATCTAATGCACATGAGCTAATACTTCACCAACTTAGATTGCCATCCGCTATAGGATTAATGTAATCATCTATTCTTGAAGTCATTTTATAGATGTTTTCGAATTCCTCAGCGTCATTTTCTTCTTTAATAGGTTCATCTTATATTTTTCCTTCTAACTCATCCAATGGCGCAATAAATCAGACTTTCCCTCCTTCAAATGTCATTAGCCTCTTCTTCAAATTAATAATAGCCTGATTATCCATGGTCCAATCTATTCCAAGCAAATTTGGATAAGGTTTGGTATCATCTATGATTTCGATAACCTCAAAATCTACAAAACTGCATAGTACCTCAAGGTCAATAGATAGCCCTACCAATCTACAAAAATAAACCACTTTCTATTGATTTTCCAGCCTCAGTTGTATGGGTTACCACACAAGTTTAGGATTACCCATATTTTCCCATGTTTAATTGGTAAGTTCAATAACATTAGACCCCAAATCTAAAATAATAAAATCCATGTCATAGTCCCCAATCTATGTACCAAGTCACAGTTCTCTACCTGCCCTCTTTATTTGTTGTATATTATTAATATTTCTTTCCTCAATAGGTTCTACTATCCCTTGGTCACATTGGTCAAGTATGTCGCGAAGCTCTTTGACATCTTTTTCATCTTTTTGCATATCTAAATAGATTTGCAAAAATTTCTTTAAGGGACTTACATTTCTCGATGTCTTCTTTGGAACCTCCTGGTCATAGATCAATGGCATTCCATATATGGGAGTTGTGTCATATATCGGTTGAATTGTTGAAGCAGATGCACCCCGTTCTATCATAGTGAACTCCTTCCTAGATTCAACAAAAATATTCTTTTCTTCTGAGCATGAAATGATGGTGTTCATTTCATTTCTTTTCTTACCCAAGGTCGTCACTTATTTACTAGTTCTGCCATATCACTTCCTGTGGCGTCTCCACCTCATGTCACTAATGCTATGGTAGGATGATCTTCCCGCTTTTCTGCATAAATATTCTAGACATTTTGGTTATGATTTTGATTTCCCTTTGCCTACCATTTTTCTATCAATTGCAGACAATCTTCAACAATATGATCTATATCTCTACAATACGTATATGTTGAACAAGGGTTCAGACAATCCCTTTCCAAGTGTCTCATATTTCCACTATTGTAATAGATTATATGTTCTCATCCTCTACGAAATCCACCTCCTCCATGTCCTAAGAATCCACCCCTTCCTTGATTATAACCTCCAATTTGGCCATGGAACTGTGTGTTTCTTCCTTCTCCTTGATCTTCACCTTTCATTCTATATGCATTAGTTGTGTGTTCAGACAACAAATCATATGCTCGACAATGTTTTCATCATGGACTATAGACCTACAAAATTGCAGAATAAGTTTCTAGGAGTTGGCACATATTTTTGTAGTAAATAACACTCTTTTGGTCGATGTCCTCTAGTTCTACAAACTTCACACCGCAATCCAGCTCCATGATTCAAAGGATTAGGAACCCTCATCTCTAAATACTCTTGAAACCTTAGACATTAGTCCTTATCATGGATTTCTACCTTACATTTGATGTACCAAATTTATTCATATTGTTCCTTCCCTTTCTTAATATCTTGAATCTAAATTGACAAATTTTTCAACTCTGTTTGAATATGACCAATCCCTATACCAGCCTCCCCCACTGGTGATGCTTTTAGTTTAATTGCAATATCTATAGCTTCAAACAACAACACAACTTTCTATTACATCAACAACAGTCATATATGTGGAAACAATGCAACTATAAACCATTCTTTGTGTTGAGCATTTGGAATCTAAAAGCTCACTCGATCCATTAAATTTTTAACTCGTTGGTTGAATTCCCATATAGACTTGCTTGGAATTTGCTTAATCTCCTTGAGCTCAATGATACAGTGTGACTAAGATTTGGGCTTACTAAACTCATATTCCAGCACAGTTTTAATCTCAACCAAAGTTTTATGTGGGGTACCTGTTGAGGCTTCGGATGTGTAGAGTATGCAAAGTGCTGGAATGGGTTCCTAAGCTATCAACAGAGTGGGAAAACCCAGATTGAAAGGCTTCAAAATATCCTACACAAGGATAGTTCTATCCCCAGCCTGTTTGGTATAGTAATCTCCCACGGATATTCGGCCTTCGCTGGCACTCTATGAGTTGGTGGGTTTTGATCCAAGGGATCAGTTTTCCAAAGGAAAGAAAATGTAAAAGTTTGTAAACAAAAATCTACTTAAGAGAATCTAAACTAGGTTAGATCTATTCTAAAAATGCGTCTTGAGATAGTTGCAAGTCAACTCGATGTGGAAATAAATAAGTAATGATCATCAAATTAACAGAAATGTTAAAAGATTTATTACTTATTTTCCCAGATTACCATTAATCGATGTAAATTAATCAACAACAAGTTAAGGATTAGATGCATTCAAGATTTGACCTGTAACTGATATGTTAATTGAAAAATCAACATCAATTATAATTTACTGAGAATATCCAATTGCAGAAATTGATAAAAGTTTTAATTGAATAAACTCTTTTAAAACTTTATGAACACATAGATCGTAAGCAATGATAAACCAGAACTAATAGATCACTGTGCTTAATAAATTACAAAGGATTAAAACAACATTAGATAAGCAATCTATAGTAAAATCACATTCATCAAATAAACTTGATTAATATACAAAAGAAAATCTGGGAATAGCTTCACTGTATTAATGAAAGTTTGTAAGAAATTACAAGCCTTGTATGACATAGAGTATATCCAGACTCTCCTGCTGATTTTCTCCAATTCCATCCTCCTTTCTCAATGATATATCACCTCTTTAAATAAGAGTTACAAAATAATACAAAGAGTAAATTCTCACAAACCGGGATTACAAAATTAAAACTAAACTAATGGCCTAGAAAAACTTTCCATTTGTTCCAAATCTCTAACAACTCATCCACATTCGGATAGTTAGCTGACTCAAGCCCTAGCTAGGCATTACATTCGAATGTTTCCATCTCATTCTTAGCTAACTTATGCCAAATGCGAATAAAAACATGGAATTTACCTCCACAGTGACCAGTTTCCTAATCAATCGCTCCACATCATCGATCTTGACCTCCTCAAGGCATTGAATTTGTTGCTGGGCTTCCTCACACCTGCGCTCAATTTGCTCAAGCTTCAACTTAGGTGGGAAAGCATCTTCAATGAGCTCCATGGCAAGTAACTGTAGAATTTCCATGATATTATATGTTGCATACCATCGCCTGCTACACATAGCCTGTGCTCTTTTGATAATATCTTCAACTGTCTCATTAAGGTCAAGCCAAGTGTTCAATGCGGCTCTAATTTTCTTGAACTGAAAACTATTGAGGATGGGGATGCATTCTGGTATTTTCTTGATATACCCCTGCCATTCACCAATGTTTTCATTTGCCTTAGAAGCTTCCATCCTTTTGGCTTTCTTCCCTTAAAGGACACCAAACATCTTACCAAAAGTGATATGCATCTCCCTAATCTCATCCAGGGTATTAAACAGCTTCTCCAATAACTTATGATGTTCTTCATTGAACTGAGAGGCCAAATCCTTAAATTCCTAGGGTGAATATTTAGAAAAACAAGAAGAGGATGCACTTGCAGTTGCATCCTCTGACTGCTTTTCCAGCATTGTTATCCTTTGTTCATTAGCAGAATTCTGAGCTTGTGCATTGTGAAGTTTAGACTGAAGAGAGGTATTGCTTCTCTCCAAATCCTCTATTTTATCTCCCCATATCTTCCTGAGATCAACAACATAAATCCCATGTTCATGTTTAGTCTTTGCTAACTCTTCTTCAAGCCTTTCAAATTCTTCCTTCTTCTGATCAATCTTCCTATTCAGTACCTGAAATGAATCAAGGTTTGCACTAGCAAATGCCCCTAAGGCTACAGCTGTCTCAATTTCTCATGTATGAGGATCATCTATTTGTTGAGCCCATATTATCTGATTTGGAACAGATACTTCCAATCCACCTTGATCCCTGCTTCTCTTTTTGCTCCTTTTGATCACTTATTTATTTTCTTTGTTGTAGAAATAATGTCCAAGAGGGACTACAACATCATCTTCATATTCATTTATTATTTCCAAAGTAATTGAAATAACTTTCTCTGTTGAAATTAATGAAGGTGTTTGAGCGGCCATGGGACTAGGTATAGGCATGGTAACTTGGGGAGTAGTCAGAGGGGTGGAGACAATCTGAGGAACCGATGGGACATGGGTTGGAGAAGGGATTGAAGTGAAGGCTTCAGAAAGTCGAACATGATAATCCTCAACATGTGATAATGGAGAGGGAATTGAGGGTGGCTCATCCACAGCAGGTAATGATGAAGTAGATGTGGATAATTGCAGGGGGGCAATCGAAGTCTGGACTTCTGCAAAAATAGATGGAGGGATGGAAAAAGGAAATGAGTTGTCTGAAAATGGGGTGGCTCTGGAAGTCAAAGTATGAAAAAGATGTGAAATGGAAAATGGTGGCATAACCCCTGGGGACAAAGTAGAAAGATCCTGAATAGAAGACAACAAAAGTGATGAATTTGTAATGTCAGGAGCAGTGGTAAATTCCAATACCTGTTGCTCTGAAAAAGAGTGATCCATCTCAATAGTATTCAACAAATCTGTAACTACTTGTGAATCTTCAGTCACTTATTGATTTACTGATACTGGAGGATGTGGTCCATCATCAACATCACTTTCAATGATCTCAAAAGAAGGAACATGCGATGTAGGGATCGATATTTTCTACCTCTTATCTATGTTGGCATCAGTCATTATTAAATCATCAGATACCTGTATAGCTGCAGCAGTGACTTGAACATCCATAGTGAGCTTAGGAGGTTGAGTCATTCGAGTATCAATCACTGAAGTGATTTGTGCTAACTCCTACTGGAAATGATGAGAGGTGTGCAACAAGGATTTGACCTGTTTTGTTGTATTTACCTAAGGAGGATCCTCCATGGGGGCTTTACCTTTGCTTCCATCTGGAAAAGTAAGAATTAGAGGGGCATTAGCATGCTGGTTCTCCTTCGTTGTTCTATCCTTTCTCACTTTCTCAAGTAGATTTAGCTCCATCGTTCTGTATCTCAAAACATAGCTTTGATTTATTTCTGATATTGCATAATATGATGTTGCTCATCTAAGCTCTTATCCCTAGCCAGGACCTCAGAAAATGTGTTCACTCCCTGGTAGATGGAATCATATGGGGTATCTTCATGCACATAGTCCATCTTCATATGATACTGTTTGAAATGTGCATCAAGAAATTTCTTAGGATCATGCTTCCTTTTGGGAGAAAAACCCAACTTTAAAGGAGCCACCTAGTCACCAAGCACTGCAGCCCAATTTGAGGTTGGGATGACTAATGGCTCAAGGTTCAGAGAAAATTTAGGCCAAGTCTTCATTTTGGGACCAGATAGTTTTTTGTAAACACCATCAATAACAGTCTGATAGGAAACTGCTTGGATGACCAGTATGTTAGGCACTATTCTAGGAAGAAAATGAACAGTGTCACTTCCCCAGACTCTGATGTATGAATAGGATTCATAGACATACCAATCACCAATTGTGTTGATGAAGGCCCTGGCATCAGCTGAAAAGGCAGGTGCCTCTTGTTTGAATATATTGAAGTAAATGCTGCCCATAAAATGGTCACAAATGTCCTAAAATAATGGCACAAAATTGGTTTCCCATAGTGCTGAGTGATAGACATGAACTGGTGGATCAGAAAGGGTCCAATGCCATCTCAAGTTAGGAAATTGGAACTCAGAGCAAAAGACATCAACAATGAAGGCTGAAAGGAAGAAATATGGCTTTCTCAGAGCAGGTGCCTTTTGATAATATTGGATGGCTGTCTTAAGTTCAGATGAGAGGATGGATGCCCAAGGGAAGGATTCACCCATTGTTAACACATGATGAGCTATCGGAGCCCATTCAGCTTTGAAGACTGGGCAATTTAGAAGGCCAAAGAGCCTGCAGAGCATGGATGCAAGTAAAGAGTAAGGTTCCTTGAACCAAGCAATTGGGTAGAGGTTATCAACCTTCGGCACAAAGCTGTTAGGTTTAATCATCCACAATTTCATCATTTCATCAAAATTGTACTCGGTCTTGGAGGATTGTATAAATTCAGGGCTAAGGTTTTGTGCAGCCGGCTTAAGAGCAAAAGCTCTGATAAAGACATCAAGGCAAAAGGTCATCAATTGGGACCCCGTACTATCATTAAATGACCGGTCCTTAGAATTAGCATTTTCCACAATCCATTTAACTGGGTCTATGTAAGGTAGGACAGCGGGCCGGGCACCAATGACATGGATTTGAGAAGCCCTAATCTTCTCATATGCAGTTCGGTCTTCCTTAATATCGGAAAGGTCATCATAATAAAAAAATTAATAGATTTTGGCCCAATCCATCTGATAAGTTTCAGTGACCCTCTCACTGGTATCTGAGAAGATACCAAAATTTGGGTCTTTGGTCAGCAAATCCCTGTGGACTGTCTTAGACCGAGTATTCCATGACATGTTGGCAAAGTTTGGAATTTCCAATAAATAAATAAAACAAACATCAACACTAAATCATAAACAGGAAAACTGTAAATAGAAAACGCAAAAATGACAGCAAACCAACCTGAAAATAACTGCAAAATCGAAAATACAACCCCTAGTAGGAAAATCCACGTGGCAGATTAAATTCCGACAGTGAAAATGATAAAGAAAAATCATATATTTATCAATTTTTGGTCGGATCAAATCTGGACCAAGGATTTTAAAAGAAACGAACGGTTGAGATTACCTCCTGCGGGATGCGCGATTGGGTTCACAAGTTTTATTTTCAAACTTTATTCAAAGATCCCGCAATCCACAATTTGCGGGTTGCAGGTCGCGGGTTTACAAATTGCGAAACAATGAACAAACGTGTTTCCGAAATCCGCAACCTGAAATTGCGGATTGCGGGTTTCGGAAATGAAAACAATGTCTACCATTGAAATAACTTTCCTGCATCCTATAATCTGCAATTTGCGGGTTGCGGGTTTCGGGAACACAAAACTCGATTTATTAACATATCGACTTTCCGAAATCCGAAATTCGCAATATGCGGATTTCGGGTTTCGGATTTCAGAATCGAATTTTGGCAAAAATTAACAAAGCTTTCCTGCAATCCACAATTTGTGGGTTGCAGGTTGACAAATCTCGAAAAGAAAGAACAAACGATTCCTGCAATCCACAATTGCGAGTTTGCGGGTTTCGGGTTTGCAGAATTTCGGGTTTTTGGATTTCGGATTTGTGGGAAGAAAATAACATTTTTGAAAAATGAAGGCTTTCCGCAAGTTAAGAAAACAATCAAAAACTTAGAAATTTTTCAAAGGAAAAGTGATAATTACACAAACCAAAAGAAAAGGTACGAGTTCACACAAACCAGGTTTAAGAATCTCGTTTTGATAACAAACTTACCAAAATACCTTTCTATTTACAATAATGGGGCTCCCATGATCAAATGAAGCATGGGATCTATTGTACCTACAACAGTTCCTTGGGGTACAATGGAAAAAATCATAAGCCAATTTAGTGCACGGTCTCTAAAGTTCGTGATCAACTGTGCTTTCGTTACATTATCATCATGTACTTGTTTAACACTCCACAAAAATTTGCAAAGAAACCAATGCTGCTTTGGATCTTCAGATCCATTTCCATGAAAAAGTGGCAACTTCATATCATCCCCTGCATCTTCTGTTGTGGAGGTACCGGTTGCTTCAAAACTATAGGGATATTATTGCCACTACTCTAATTTGTTGAACTATGACCTTTAATAGATGAACCACTATTCTGACTACTTCGACAATTATAAGTTATTACTACAAGATGTGATGGGATATAAGTACTTACCTCAATTTCAGGCGCCGCACATAGGTTCATGGGTATGTCGTAGCATCTAATATGAGACTATTCAATAGTTTCTTCTTCAATCTAAGCTAGTATTCTTCCTCTTCTTCCTCTTCTTCTATACTAACCGATTCTTCCCTGAGCTACAACACATCAATGTAGTCACAACCTTTGGTCATGCTACAAAACTCCTTTATCCCTATCACATTCCTTCTCCTCTTACAGTGTCAAAACCTTGTTCCACTTCGTAGAAACCCATACTCCTCATATGTTTCACTCTCATCTCTCCTCGGCATTTCAACCCACTCTTCTCCAACATTTTATTAGACCTTCCTCTGGTCGATACGTAGTTCCCAATGTGTGAATATTCTTACTCAGACTCTATTCTCATAATACCCTTTTCACAAAGTCACATCTTGATCCACAAATACATAGATTTCAAATACCTACCTCGCGGTCCTTTGAAAAAGTCTCTTTCAATTGCACTATAAGACATTAAAGTTTCTATGGAAAACTCAGTGACATAAACCAAAAGTATACTATCACGGGAAATCTTATCATCAATACCTTTAATCCTTTGGACTAATTTAGGAGTCGAATGTATTGGTTCACCTCCATGCAAGCATCTCTTTTATTATGTTAATTTCGACAACCACTCAAATAATAATATGGGGAAATTAGCAAAGAAAAATTCATGTATATTTCATAAAACATACCTTCCCAACCATTCTTGCGAACTAGTTTTGGGATTCCTATTCGGTTCTTCAAAAAACAAAAAAAACAAAAAAAAAACAAACAAACAAACAAACAAACAAAACAAAAACAAAAACTCGCTCTTTCTTTTCTATCCATTCCAATATATCTGGCTTACTTGTGTACAGAACCAAATTCACTATGACACAAACCAATAAACCCCAATATTCTAGCCCTTTCGACAATACCTGCAAATGGGTAGCATCTCACCCAAAGCACCTATGGGAGATGCAAGAACCAATATTTTGCAGTAGTGAAGGGGATCATGCTCTATTTTAACACAATATACATTAACCATACTTTGACATAGATCTATTAGTCCACATAACCATTATCATGTAGAAATCAATTGCGTGGTATATCATGACAGATAACATTCACATTCCATTACACTAAGTAATTGTTATAATTTATCATTTCATTTTCAATACAACAAACATAGCCATAAACATTCACATACACGGGACCCCATAGATTTTAACATGGAAATGAAAATGGGATAAAAGAAAGAAAGAAAAAAAAATTATTCATAGATCCCATTATAGAAAGCATTTCATGTTCTCATAGATCTGCGCACACAACCTACAGATCCATCTCTCTTTGTTACATCAAGTTCTTTAGTCATAGAAAATAGTACATGGGATCATCTACTTCTTTGTCTCATTCTTTTCTCAATTCATCAACAACCTCTACTACCCAACCCATTACATATTTATACTTTTTGGCCTAGCCCCATGGCCCATTAAGTGGACCCAAAATATAACTAACTTCCTAACTTACCTAACCAATTTCTTGGCTAACTCAATCAACCACTACCCTTTCCATTATTTACGGGCATGCTTTCCTTTTTCTGCTCCGCAACAAAACCCTTGTTCTCATTAGCACAAAACTAGTTTAGAAAACATAAAACCTTAGGCCCAACACCCAAATAGACCCGATAAATTGTTGTCTTTGTTTTGACTATCTTGGCTCCATACTCAGCCATTCAAGAACCAAAAGGAATAGGTAAGGGGAAAAGGGACAACCTTGATGGAATCCCTTAGAAGATTTGAAAAAGGTAGAGGCTAATCCATTAATGAGGACAACAAAATTAGCAGATGAGACACACGCCGTTATCCATCAAACGATTGGGAGTGAAAATCCAAGATGGATCAAGAGAATATGTAAATAGACCCAAGACACCCTATCATATTCTTTAGAAAGATCAATTTTAACTACCACTACAAGGAGATGATAAGATTTGATGGAATGTATGACCTCCTATGTAGAGACAATTGCCTCATGTATTTGTCAACCTTGTAGAAACCTAAATTGTTCTTTTGACACATAATTTCAAAGGATTGACTTTATATGACCTTACATACACAATTGCATATTAACAAAATAGGTCTGCATTCATCAGATGAACTTGGACAATCTTTCTTGGGGATCAATGTTATAAATTTAGCTTTAATGTTTCCTGGGAATTTTCCTAAGAGTCTAACCTCCTCAACCACCCTCAATAAATATTCCCCCAAAATATCAAATAAATCTTAGAAAAAATATAGTGTCCAATATCCATCTAGACTAGGGATTTTATCCTTACCAAGTGAACTCAAGATTTGAAGGATATCTGCTAGGGACACTAGCCTATATAGATGAGTACATACCTCATCATCAACCATTTGAGTAAATTGAGTTCCCACTTTTAAAATATCATCTATCTTAGCACATTCCAAAGCTCTAAAGAGAGTTCCAAAATGTTCAACTTCCATTGTTGCAAAACTTTGAAAATCCTTGACTCAAGTACCGTCCGCTTTTGACATTTCCCACACCATGTTTTGGCTCTTTTTCTGTGTTGCAAAGTTGTGAAATAATTTTGTATTGTTGTCCCCCACAACCAACTAGGTGGCTCGAATCTTCATTCTCTAATCCCTCTTAATTCTCCAATCCCTTTCATTGCCCAAAGAAGTTTGTCTTTTGTATTTTCCAACTCTTTCATCCTTCTAAGGTCTTCCACACTCGGAACCATTCCAACCTACCTAGTCAAGGAGTTCAATAATTCTTCAAATTATTTTGATTGAATACCCCTAATTCTAAATATTTTAGAATCCTAATAAAAAAAATTCTCTATACTTCCTTTAAAGACTATAAAATATGTTCACATGGGGAAGAATCTAAGGCAGGGTTGAAAGGAACCCAAGAATTCTTAACCAGATATATAGATTCGTCTTTCACACTTAACCCAATATTATATTTAAATGGACCAACAATTTTATTTGTGGAATTCCTAATTCCAGGAAGAATGGCAAGTGATCCAAGAATCTATAGTCATGGACCCATAAGAAGATCTAGTAAACCTGTAGAAAACATTTTCCATTGATCATAAATCTGTCTAGTCGCTTGGAGATCACACCCCCTGCCTCTATTGTTGGAAAACGTAGGTACAAATTCTAGGGGTTTCACATCCACTAAGTTCCTTTCTTCCAATCGATTTTGAAAAGAATTCACCAAATTATCCAGCCTAGCATTTTTTCCCCATAACTCTGAACTAAATAAAATGAAATTAAGGTCACCTCCCAAAATCATATTTTCACAAGTACACACATGCATCTGAAATATCTAGTCCCCAAAACTTCATTTTTCATTACAAGGTCTATAAATGTTCAACAACATAAAATTGAAACCTTGGCTTCGATTGAGAAATTCTATGCAAAGACTTGAAGGAACAACTTACAAGTTAAGGAGACTCATTGATTGATTCCAACCTGTCAACAACCATTCTGAGATCCATTCAGTTAATGGTAAGAAATTCCTAGCCTTACAACATTTTCAATAAATCCATTTCTAAAGGTACTCCTATCACCATAGTCTCCTGGATCAAAATAACTTCTAGTTTTTCAGTCTCCACTAGTAATTTGAGGGCCAGTTTCCAAACTTGTCCCCCCAGGCCTCTAACATTGATGGAGAGTATTTTTATAGTGGAACCTCGGGGATTTCCTACTATAAGGGCCCCTAGAATATATTTTTTATGTCCTTAATTAATTTCTCTAATTGGTCATTACCAAGCATACGACAAGGATGATTTTACAGCTGCCCCTAATACTCCAAGATCCACCAATTTGATGACCCTCAAACCCTCAGAGTAGACATATTTATGAACTAGATTCCCAACCATCGTCCTTAAATTATAATGCTACCCCATATGGATGAACTACCAAGGGATATTGAGATAGGATCGTAGGAAAAAAGGGTTACCATAAGGCACGATGTTTCAAAAATTTCCTCCAAACCTTTGATATGACTAAGGTTTTCCAAAGACCCCCCCTTATTGGGGTTGGATTCTAACTCGGAAGTCTTATAGTCAATCGGCTCCTCATGAGGTCGAATCCTTTCAATGAACCACAAGTGTAATGGAAGGAGAAGTACTCATACCTATATTATTAGAGAAATTGGAGATCTTAACTGAGGCTGAGCATCGCTCCCATGAAGGTGAAAATAATGTTATCCTTGCTCCTTTATCCTCCATTGGATATAGTATGTTGGACCTTAGGGTCTTTTCAATCCATTAGATAGATACAGATCCAACTAAAAATTTCACTATCTTCCTTCCATAAACAAAGTTATCACAAGCGGCAGGATCAACAACTGGCTCCTTAGGAGGCTGAATCCATTTCAGTGAACCATTCAATACATGAGATCCCACAAGTGGAAGGGAAGGAGAAGTACTCATACCTGGATTATCATAGGAAATGTATAGATTGATTGAGGCCAAACTATGCTCCCATGAAAGTGGAAATGATGTTATCCTTGCTCCTTTCTCCTCCATTAGATCTAGTATGCTATACCTTCGGCTCGTTTTGATCCATTTGATAGAGGCACATCCAAAAAAAAATTGACGAGCTTCCTTCCATAAATAAATTTATCACAAGAGGAAGGATAAAAAAACGAGGCCAACCTTTTTCCTTCCAATACTTTCCCTATTGAAGTCGCAAGAGGATGAAAGGGACCAATCTCCTTTTTTTTCCAAATTCTTTTGGTAAAAATACTTGGAACAGTCTGAAAGTATGTGACCGTATACATGGCAATGCACATAAATAAATGGCACATGCATGTAGTCTAGGCTTTGAATGTATTTATGAGCACTCATTATCAGTTCCATGGATTCATAGATGTCATTCGTGAGTTCCAGGTCCACCAAAACCTTGGTTGCTAACCACTGCCTATCAATTTAAAAAAATTCATCTGTTAGGATGGAGGATCCTAACTAGTTACCTATTACCACTCATATTATAGTTTCCATTAGAGATGATCCTATTCAGGATGGTTTAGGAAGGAACACCTAAACCGGTGACACTTCAAGGATCCAAATCACCATTAAATGAGATGGTTGTCATACCGAAAGGGATTCATGTCACTTTATGCTATTATATAGGAAAGGGAGAGACCCTTGCTAGCATAAGGAAACTAGCATAAATCCAATAACTCAATCAAGGTTATGAGAAAATGGGAATAAGTAGATATTTCATATAAACCCTAAATAGAAAAGATAGAAAGAAAGAGAGGCTTAAGGGGATGGATAATGATTAATATAGATTAAAATGATCCCAAATAGTTTATTTCTTGCTATATTGGTTAATTAAAGTGATCTGGTTTGAAAGTGCTAGATGCAAAATGATCAAGTCTATACCCTAGGGGGATTTGAAGTAGAAACTATAAAACTACCCAAGATGAAGACTAGACTTAGTAATTAGGCTTTCTAACACCTCAAATTATTGCTTGGATGACAAATATGACAATATTTGATGATCACAAGTAGTAGAACCAACACAATACATAAAACAAGCTTCAACCCAAGGGAGGGTGAATTTCCTAAAGAGATAGTGCCTAATATATATGGGAATATGGATTCCAAACAAGATTCCTAGGAGTATATTGGGGTTTTTCAAGATTGCCTCAAATACCCAAGTGCCAGAATTTTGATTTTCTAGGTGGTGTGAGCCCTGCAATTTTCCTAGTTACTAAAATGAGGGTTTTAACAGTTGATTTTTGTGACTAATGGATTACAAATTCAAAAAAATATATATGGAGTATATCTTACCCAAAACATCTTGTATATTCCTTGCAAATGATGATCTATCCATTCTCGATCAATTTGATGTCAATTGGATGTGTCTTCAAGTGAAATTGATTTGGCCAATGGAGGTAGTGCGCCCCTCTTCCCTGCACAAGGAAACTACTGAAGTAAGATTTGACGGAAAAGAAAATAGAAACTATAGATGAAAAAAAAATAGAGAGCATATCAAATATCAAACGATGTTATTGAAAACCCCCTGATTGTAGAACGTCTTTAAGTGAAACGAGTTGGGGAAGCCCACAAAAATGCCCAAGTGAAGTCTTCCTCCTACATACAAACACTATCTTTCAGACATAAGGGTGTTACACCTAAATATTTCCATCATAAGACTCAGTGCAAACATCCCTAAAGTTTCCATGACTAGGAAGTAAAACTGGAGAAGTTACTGACCCCCTTGCCATAGGGTCTAGTTGGGCCGGCGCAGGTTGCTCCCTAAAAACTTGCGCCCAACTAGGTCAGGCGTAGTTGATCCCTAGATGAGTTGCATCGTCGGCTCAAGTCACCCTTGTACAGCATGCACTGGCACAGGTTTTCCTAATGCAACTTGTGCCGATGTCAGTTAATGTGGATAAAGGGCATCTTCGAGCGATTTCTCAAAGGTGTGTGACTTGGATCTCTATCCCTAGATTGTAGTTGAGATGGAATTCGGTTCCCTAACCCCTTGGGAGGATCCCTTAGTCCTCTCCCACTATTTATCAACCTATCCTATCCTCCTAGTCCTATATATATGAAGCTCCTCTCCATTTCAAAGGGAGGAAGGCTGTAGAATCCATATGCTGGTGAAATAAGCTTAGGAGATCATCATTCATTCATTGGAGGGATCAATTTCTCCTTAGAGCCATTGACTTGGCTTGTTGGAGGAAGATTACAACGTTAGGGCTTGGTTGTAATCCTCACTCTTCTTTGTATTCCCACTTTTATACAGTAATACAAAACTCTTTCCATAAATGTCTTGTTGTTCATCGATATTTATAGTTTACTTCCTTAACCGTTTACTTAGATCAGTTATTGTGTAGATGTACTATTACTACTTGTTTGTCTCTTGCATGTTCTGACATGTCTTGCAGCTACGGATCTAATGACCGTGGAGCTTGGAGTGACAAAGGTGGAAAATATCTACAGATCTGAAAGCTAAGATGTTCACATCACTTGAATCTCTAATTTGATCTAGGAAGGTAGATTTGTATTCTGTCTTATTTGTTCTAGATTCGCATTGACCTAGGGAGATCATGCCTTAAGTCCGCTTTCGGTAGATTGTCTGGTAACAAATTTGGCGACCATACTGGGGATACGTGCGTTGTTTTTAAGTTTTCAATTTGAATGTCATCTTCTTTGATTTCGTTGTGAGCCATTTCATTTGCCTCCTGAGCCTTTTTCGCCACCACATATTCTCTTTGAAGATTCTGTTGACTTCCTTTGAGTCTGATGCATGATCATCAAACCTTTTGGTTGCTCATTCTTGGAGATCTTTTCATCCTTGCATTGGGATTTCGCCCGGCGCACCTGGGAAATATAGCCAGAGCATCGTAACCTAACGGGCGTGATCTGCTTCTCTGCAACCCGCACCTTCAGCACTCAGTTCAGATTTGCATCCTGCACCATCGGCGCAAACCACATACCCATCACCTGTGTCGAGCACTCTGAGCCTGACCACAGGCTGCGCCGAGCAGTCAAGCGTAGTGCCTAGGACTTTCATTCTCCATTTTTTATTTTGGTTTGATTTGCAGGCCTCTCTGTACTGCACTTTCAAGTCAGAGATCTTTTTGACTTTGCATTGGTAGTGCTTGGACCTATTTGGATTGGTTTTGGGTTCCATTTTGGACAAGCTTGAGACTTGGTAGTGGTGGACACTTTAGACTCCCCCACCTTCATCCACTTGACCTTTCATTCCCTCCTATCCTCACCTGATCTAGTCATTTCATTATATTTGTTTCCAGACCTCTTTTTTCACACACCATTTAGTTTTTGCTTGCATCTGATTGATTTCGAGTGTCTTGTGTGTTTTTCAGTTTATTGGAGTGCTTGTCATTTTCTTTAGGATTTCTGAGTGATTAGAGTGCTGCAAGTAGTCTCTTATTTTCATCCATTTACATTTAAAATCATTATTATTACCAAGTGTCATCTTGGTGCATTCATTGGAAAATCAAGAAGTGTTTCATCTTTACCATTTTTCAAGTTCATTTGAGAATTGTTGTAAAAATATGTTTCATGCATTGGAATTCATCATTCATTTGATCTTTCAGAAAGTTTGAAAAGAAGTTAATTGTTGGCGTTTTTCACAAATTATGAGCCATTCATTTTCTTGAAAAAAATCCAAGTAAAATCAATTTTTTTGCAAAAGTGATTCCATGTTTGAAGAAGTTATATGCATTTTTGGTTTTCATGCTTTTAGGCTATCATAGTGAAAATTGAATAGTTGGCTTGCTCTAAGTAGAATTTCCCCCTTTTCATCACTTAGTTTCATTCTAATTGAAAAGACAAAAAGAAAATGATTTGATTTGGATTTGATGTGCTGTTGATTTCCATGTTTTGCTTGAAAAACGGAAAAGAGTACTTTCATTTGTCATTTTTGGTAGATTTGGGATTTATTGAAATTTGTTGTTTTGGTAAAACCACTTGAAAAGGATTTCTCCTTCCCGTACATAGATTTCATCAAAAGAAAAAGTGCATTTCTTCATGTAGTTAGGGCTTGCATTATGCTTACGTTTATGTACCCACTCCATGCATTCACCTAACCGTCCAATAGGGTAAAATTTTTAGTAACTTGTGTGTTAAGTTAGGGACCAGGGAATTATTTAAGGATTCTAATATTATACTTAAGTATAGTATCTTAGGCGA
This sequence comes from Larix kaempferi, assembly GCA_027924585.1. Classification (NCBI taxonomy): domain Eukaryota; kingdom Viridiplantae; phylum Streptophyta; class Pinopsida; order Pinales; family Pinaceae; genus Larix; species Larix kaempferi. Next base: position 7,284,797 of record BSBM01001365.1, read on the forward strand.
GCATTTTGGATTGAAAAAAACATGTATATAGATAGGTAGGCGAATATTAAATATGAAACATACAATTTACTACTGAAGTGTGTAAATTTTGGCGAATATTATGATAAAAAAATATTTTATGTAAATATAGGCGATACTAGAGACTAAAAATGACCAAATAGCGAATTTATTTTTTGAAAAAAAGCCTGAAAAATAGCCAATTGGCAAAATTTCGCCCTTAAAAATTACCCTGTTAGGGATGTGTTCCGGCGTTGTAAAACGTGGTAGCTGTCGTTATTTTCCCGTACTACATTCCAGTGTATTGTAGTTCTTCCACGTACCAACCAGTATATCGAAGCTCTTTCACGTACCAACCGATATATCGAAGTCTCTTTCACATACCTTAGGGTATATCGAAAGGCACTTCACGTACTCGGCGTATATCGAAAGGTGTTTCACGTACTTGGTAGTATATCAGAAGGATCTTGCCATATGGTTGTGCATTAGGCAAAACCACTACAGATTTGAGCTCCCATGTACCTTGTGTATATCGGGAGACACCCTTAGGATTCTTGAAACCAACTGATCTAACCATTTGGCCGTCTTGGCAAAGTTATACACTGAGAACAACACTCGTGGTGCTACTACGCACATACTATCAGGTAGTCAAGTTATATGGTTAGGGGTACAGTCCTAATCCTCCCTGGTTAGTGCTCTGAAATATTGGGCCGAGTATAACTGTTGGACCCTGGAGTATATCGCGAGTTGCAAAGCCTTGACAATCCCATGAGGTTCCAGAATTTTGAATCTACACCTATCACATAAGTTTTCTTGCGGCCTTAGTTTGTGTAGATTTTTTCTAGACTGCTTTTCTTTTGATTAGAATACACCTAGGAGAACCTCTGGTTTGGTCACTATGGTTGAATTTCTTTGGAGAAGGTCCCGCAGAATTTTAAACTTATTGCCTGAATATCCCCTTAATCAGGAGGTAATTTCAAGGGTAAGAATGGACCCACATGTCACGGTCGTGTCATCTGAAGTAGAAAACCCTACTATGGAGTTGGGAGCACACATGTTTCCTCCAGACTCACCAGCCTCCAACCCCTCAAGGGGTGAAGAGGCAGAACCTTCCACATCACATGACACATCTCTCCCCCGCGCCTTGCTGGGAGAGCCTGGATCTTTAGAATGGTTAAATTCATCCTAGGAAGACCCTGTGTCTGCTGCATTTGGTCCAACTACACCCTTTTAGGAAACATCTCTAGGTCAACAAGTGGCTCATTTTTCCATTTCATCCCCACCTAGCTGGGCTAATCCTGACATGCTTTTCGCACCCATTCGCGATTGCTTGGACCGGTTACGTGCCATGGGAAACGAATTTCGAAGACAAAGTCTCTTACGAAGAGATAAAGACATGGAGATACCCACATATCGACATATCCCGATATGTTCTTTATCTTATGATTCACCAGAACCATCCATCCACAACATGACCACTTATGAACCTGGTCAACCCTCATTTCCTGCAAGTACACCCCTTAGACAGGAGACCAGTTCTATACCTCAAATGACTCAACCTGTTGAAGGACAACAGTCCAACACACCCCTTACTACTATGTTACATTACCCACCCCTCCCCCACCACAAAACTCACAGGGACCCGCTAATTTTCTTAAGAGTAATGTTCATCCTGTAGCAAGTAATCGACAACCCATTTTGGGTCTACATCTATTAGTGGTCAGCATGTTGTTACTGGGGGGAAACCCCTGGTCCCTCACCATAATTTGAGTGGAGGATTTCCTATCGGTCAATCAGTTGGAACTTCCTTACCCACTGTGGGATCCACCATGGATTCATCTCATGTTAGGGGACCATCCAATTTAACTCAACCACCATGGAGTCAAGTGTAGCAAGGTTATCTTAACCCGGTGTCAGGACAATTCAATCTAGGAAACACACTCTATGGGATACCTTATCCCGAAAATCCATACACTATATGGGGGGTACCAAAAAATTTTACAGCATGAACCCCCACCAACCATCCCTCAAGTACCACCACCCCCATTTGGTCCCCCTCCACCTCCCTTTGGAGGCGGTGGGCCCCCATATAATTCTAGAGGAGGTGGACCTCTACCTTCTGGAGGAGGACCACCTCATTCTGGAAACTGGTGCCCACCCCTCACGGTGGTGGAGGTGGAGGCCCTCCCCCTTCCGAAGGAGGCAGAGGTGGAGGACCACCCCCCCCGGTGGTGGAGGACCCCCACCTTATCGTGGAGGACCACCCTATTCCTGTGGCGGTGGTGGTGGAGGCCTCCACCCTTCCGGTGGCAGTGGTGGAGGCCCCCACCCTTCTGCCTGAGGCAGTGGAGCACCACCCCCTTCTGACAGAAGCGGTGGAGTGCCACCCCCTCTTGGTGAAGGTGATGGAAGTCCACCTTATCCCGGTGGCTGCAACGGACCCCCACCATTTAGAGGAGGACCACCCCCCAGTGATGGCGGTGGACCCCCAACTTATGGTAATGGACCACCCTATTATGGTAGTGGACCTACATATGGTCTGGGCAGCACACCCCCTTACGGCTAGTTTCCTCTAGGAACACTCTACAACCAGTTGATGCAAGGTCCCACTGGTCCATACATGCCATATCAGTACTATTAGTACCCATAGCCAAATCAACATCTGCCTTTCTAGGCCACTTACGACCTACCCGACCTATCTCGTCTAACTAATGACCCCATCTTCCATGGATACAATTGGCCAACAATTCTGGTTAAACTACCATCTGATATTCCCAAATTTGATGGCAAACCTAGTGAGGATCCAAAAAATCATGTGATGACATACCATCTATGGTGTTCATCCAACTCCTTGATGGACAACTCAATCCGTCTTAGGTTATTTCAATAGACTCTCACCGGCCCCGCTGCCAAGTGGTATATTGATTTACCACCCAACTCCTTTCCATATTTTCGTTCTCTTTCTATGTCCTTTTTGACCCATTTCCAGTTGCCCATTCGCTATGAGACTGGTACAGACTTATTGACCTCTCTTCACCAGAATACCGCAACTCATATCTCAGACCATATTCATGAGTGGCGGCGAAGACGACGTCTCATTAAGGCTCACATTCCAAACCAAGTCTTAGCTGACTAGTTCACAAAGTCTCTTTTACCTGTCATAGCTGGAGATGTGGCCATGGGAGGGGCCATCACCAAGGAATGGGCTATTTCCCATGCCCATTACTTAGACTTGGTCTATGCTCAATCTAGAACATTGTATGAAATTGTTCCTGACGCACCCCGCCCTACATATGACCCTGCAAAACCACCCAAGGGACCTCAGGCCATGGCATAAATGGTTCCCTTAACTCCCAGCCTTCTACTCACACTGGTGTACTGTTGAACCCCCAGGGTTCTTCCCCATCCCCACCTCAGGCTGGGAACAACACCACCAAGTCACCCACTCCTGCCTCCTCCAAAGATGTGAATTTTGTTCAATCAACTTTGTCTCATAAATACGGTGGTAAGAAGAAAAACAAAGGTAAACCTAAGAATTCTTCTAATCAGTAGGAGCCCAATTCCACCCCTAAAGACACCAAACAGAAGAGGAAGTTGAAGTATCCTTGTTTACTGTGTGGTGGTGACCATTTCTTAAAGGAATGTCCTCACCGAGACGAAGTACAGAAGTTTCTCAAGGGAAACTCTACTCCCACGGTTCTCAACAATCCCTTCCCCACTCAGAACCAACAACTAATCGCTCAAACCACTCCTTCACACAGAGAGGTGTCCTCCATCGTGCATGTTCTCATGATGCATAGTGAGACGGTTAACTTGAACACACGTTCACACTCGTACGACCCAGTCCCTCAAAAGGAACCTGTTAGAAGCAATACTGAAAAAGATTCCACTTCTATTCTCGACATTCCGTGCCACATGCTTCTCTCACCATTGAGAATCCTTCTTTAGAGTCAGTGTTGCGTCTTCCTAAGAGCACGATTCGGAAAGTAGTTTTCAATCCCAATGCTCGGGCAGCTCAAAAATACAACATTGTAGAGGAATTGGCACAAGCTCCTTATGCTATGTCGATGCTAGAGGTCTTGCAGAAATGTCCCAACTAGCGCAAGACTCTTCTCATTTCCATTGGCACAGTTGATCCAAATTCCTCTAATACAATCATGTTCCGTCTCGAGTACTTTAAACCGAGGCTTTCCCACTAGTTGGCATTTCAAGTTGCCACAAATATTGTTGGGAAGACAATCCATCGTACTGTGTTAGATGAAAGTGCATCTACCTCAGTCATGTTGATATCGTGTTGGAGAGCCATTGGTTTTCCCAAGTTAAACCGTTCTCCCACTACCTTGAAAGCATTCAAAGTTCATGGCTTCCAACCCCATGGGATGTTACAAGCCTTGGCAGTAGAGTTGGGGGGTAATACCGCAACCATTAATGTGGAAGTAGTCATAGCCCCTTTAGATTATAATCTTTTACTTGGTCGTAATTGGTTTTATGCCATGACTGTGGTCGTGTCATCCGTCTTTCGCATAGTGCAATTCCCCCATCAAGGCCGAATTGTCACTGTCGACCAACTGGAATTCTGTACACCTGACACTGCTTCTCATCCGGGCGATAATGTCCCATTGCTTGGACAATCTTCGTAGCTATATGAGAGCATGGGGGTCGACCTCATCAAAGATTCATCTCTTATGGGCGTCTTTCCAACCCCACATTCCCCTAACCATGTTGCTACAATGAACATGATATCCTCTCTTCCCAACTCCACCAACCAATGGCTTGTCCCCGATGAAGCCACCATGCACTTGATTGGAGATACCATTCCTTTTTCACCCACTGAACTCACTTACGAGACTATCCAGTCAGCACCCGAGGACCACTTGGCTATGGCCTCTACATCTTATTTTCTATAATGGACATCATCCTTACTCGATCCTCTGCTACGGACTTTTCCATCTAACAAGTCCATCATGAAGATTATGAGTGCGGATGACCCTCCATGGGAAGACCTCCACCATTGATCGTCTTTCCTTCCTCTATTGGATTCTATAGAGAACAACATTACCACCATTTTTACACCGGATGTCTACCCTTACCCTCAGTCCCCGACACTCACGTGTCATACCAACACTGAGGGCAACTTGGAGAACATTAAACCTACCACTCCAATTGACAGCTCGGTTACCCCTGGTGTAGTGGAACATATTCATTTAGGCCAGAAATGTTCCCCTGAAGAGATTACTAATTTTACGGCCTTATTCAAGCAATTCCAAGACGTGTTTGCTTGGACCTATGAGGAAATTCACGGGATAGACACTGCTATTGTTTCACATAAAATCAAAACCTATCCTGATGCTAAACTAGTCCGCCAAAAGTTACAACCGGTACACCCTCGAAAAACTGCGGCAATCAAGGAAAAAATTTAAAAGCTCTTAAAGGCTGGCTTTATCTACCCTATTCCATTAACAGAATGGGTCTCAAATGTCGTCCCTGTGGCTAAGAACCAAGGTACCATTCATTTTTGTGTCAATTATCAAGATTTGAACAAGGCTTTTCCTAAGGACAATTACCGCACTCCCTTTATCAATCAGATCATAAAAAATTGTGTCGGAAGTGTCATCTTTTAATTTATGGATGGCTTCTCCAGTTATAACCAGATTGAGATCCACTCGGCCGACCAACACAAGACAACTTTCATCTGCCCTTGGGGAATGTTTGCTTATTGCAAGCTCCCTTTTGCTGGTGCCACATTCCAGCGGGCCATGTTGTATGCTTTTCATGATTTGAAGGACTTCGTGGAACCTTACCTTGATGACCTACCTGCCCATTCACGACAGCATGAGTTCCACATTGATCATCTGATGGATGTATTCCTCAGATGCAGGCGGTATAACATCTGCCTGAACCCTCACAAGTGTATCTTCTGCATCAAGTCCGAATGCCTCCTAGTTTTTATCGTTTCGAAGGACGGGATCCGCATTGATCCCTTGAAGGTGGAAACCATTGTTTCTCTCACACCTCCTATGGACGTTATGGAACTACAAATTTTTCAAGGGAAGGAAACTTACCTACAACGTTTTGTCTATAATTTTGCTCAGAATACAAAGGGTTACATGAGACTACTCAAGCAGGACGTCCCGTTCATTTGGGACGATCAAGCACAATAATCCTTCGATAATCTAAAACATTCCATTACGCATTCCCCTGTGCTCCAACCGCCCAATTACTACCAAGATTATATTCTTTATCTTGCTGCTTTTACCAGCAAAATTGCCATGGTCTTGGTACAGGAGGACAACAGTGCCCAGGAACATGTGATATATTACCTAAGTAAGGGTCTTATTGACTCCGAAACTCGTTACTCACATGTCGAGAAGCTCGCTCTCGCGGCAGTCATTGCCGTCCAAAAGTTCTATCATTACATTATGCTCCACACCACCACCATTATCGTTGACTCAAACCCCATGTACCACGTTTTGACATTCCAAGTACTTGGGGAAAGTATTCACGTTGAATTGTGATACTTCAGGAGTTCGACCTCCTCTTCGAGAAAGCCAAGTATAAGAATTCTTTGGTATTTGTCGAGCTCATTTGCGATCTTACCCGTGTTGATTTAGGATCTGAGCCCAATGATTCTCTTCCAGACGAATCATTGTTCCTTATCAGCATGTCTGACCCGTGGTATGGATATATTACCTTATATATTCAAACCCCAACGTTTCAACCCCCAACTATCTCGTGAATACCATTGTCGTATCCATCACCACGGCAAGTATTACTTGATCATAAGTGATACCTTGTACCGTCGTGGTATTGATTCGGTTCTTCGATGATGTCTGACGCATGAGGAGGCTTAACACGTCCTGAATGACTATCACGCTGGGGCTTGTGGCAATCATCTCTCTGGGATGGCTACAACCCAGAAGATACTACACACGGGATATTACTGGCCATCCATATTTAAAGATTGTATAGAAGCCGTTGAAAAATGTCCCCCATGCCAGCATTTTCAAGCGAAAAAGCGCACCCACCCATCCCCGTTACACCCGGTTATTGTCGTTGGCCCCTTTGCAAAATGGGGCATAGATTTCATGTACTATAAGCCTACCTCTGTCAGTGGGAATGGTTATGTCACAGTAGTCGTGGATCACTTTACTAAATGGGCCGAGGCTATGCCTACGTACAACGAAGACGAAAAAACCGCCGCACTCTTCATGTTCAATCATGTTATTGCATGGTTCAGAGTTCCACAAGCCATAGTCACTGACCATGGATCTCACTTTCAGAACCACATGGTAGATGAATTGAGCGCCAGACTAGGTTTTCGTCATGAAAACTCAACCCCTTACTACCCACAATCCAATTGACAAGTAGAGGCCATCAACAAGGTCTTGAAAACCATGATTCAACACATGGTGGTTATGCACAAGTCTAACTGGCACAACATGCTCTTTTCCGCACTATGGGCATACCGGACCTCCGTTAAGACTGCCACTTGATTTACACCATTCTAGTTAGTTTACAGAGGCAGTCCTACCTACAGAGTGCGAGATTCCATCACTCAAACTCGCAATTGAACTTCTTCCGAACACCACTGCCGAGGAAGAAGGATTCCTATACCTAGAAAAACTTGACGAGACACGCCGTGATGCTGCTTTTGCCAATGAGGCACATAAGAAGTGCATCAAAGCATAATACGATAGGTCCGTTAAACCTCGTACCTTTAATGAGGATGATTTGGTCCTCACATATGACCAAAATCATTATAAGCTCGGGGCAGGTAAGTTCGATTCCATGTGGCATGGACCGTACATAGTGAAACATGTTCTGGAGAAGGGAGCCTACAAACTAGAGGACTATGATGGGATATCTTTGGGTGAGCCCCTCAATGGGCTCTACCTGGAGAGGTACTATGCCTGATTCTTTCACGCATATATATCTTGTATATACTGTACATGGCATGTGTGTTTTGTGTGGTGTGACGCTTTTGTTTTAGTGTGTCTAGGTCTTGTTTCGTTTATTATACCATGTTCTGTCTGCCTGTGCAGATGGCAACTTGCTACGGATTCACAGATGGCGCTTGCCGGTATACCCGTAACCTTGCTTCGGTAGCCTGGGTACTTTATTCTCCCACCGGTGAGCTTATCAGCTCAGGAGGAATTTTTCTAGGATACACAACCAATAACGTCGCAGAGTATCAAGCGGTGATTGGAACCCTAACCGACACTCTTTCCTTGGGTATGAACCACATTGTTATCCACTTGGATTCACAACTAGTGGTTTCTCATCTGAACCAGAGCTATCCGCGACCATACCCTACCCCATCTTTTTCGACGAGTCTGTCTTCTAGAAAGGTCCTTTGAACCTATTGAATACAAGCACATTCCACAAGACATGAATACAATTGCTGACTCGATGGCCAACTTTATTTTAGATTGGTACATTGCACACACATAACATATTCATTAAATATAAAGGCATACATAACATGTAAATCATCCATTTTATAAGAAAACATGTAAACAAGATCTCATTAATCATCCATAGAACACAAAATGTATAAAGCCGCCGAAAATGTCTATATATATATAAATCGATACAAAATGATGGTGTTGATACAAAAATATGAAGCATGCTACCTTTCAGTAAGAGTAATCTCTACAAAATCTGAAGCTCGTAAGCTTTTAGTACATACATAAGCATAAACCTAATCCCTAGGCTGCTCATGATAGTGGACTATGGCCCTCGCCACTTTACAGAGCTGCATGCCAAAACGGGAAGACACCCCGATGGTGTACTTCTGGTAACCCCGGGGTAGATCATGGACACTTGGCTTTGGGATATCCAGTGTCAACCTGTGGAGGTTCTCATAGACCTCCTCCACCTCCTCAATAGCATCACGCATTGCAGGAGCTACGATGGGAACCTCTCCTCTCCTCGCAATGAGAGAGATTCCAACTGGTCACGATGGACCCACATCTACACAAAACATTGAGTTATCAACACTACTAAAAAAAAATCATAAATACATAAAATGAAAAAAACACAAAAGTTGTTGTTCTTACCGATGTCACCCCATTGCACTCCCTCAGGAAGCACTAGGTCGGGGTCACCTCTGAAGTCCATCCCACTGTATGGATAATCCTCTATCATGAGGAGCTATCCCTCCAGCCAAGTGAAAAATCCTGAACTGAAGCCTATGATGGGATCCCCACAACCATGGTGGGCCATCACCTCTGCCCATTTGGTCATGTGTGGATCCTAGTCATCTTGGTCATCCAAGCCCACCTGTGGACGCAGATGAGGCACCCGCTCCAACAGAAAATATATCACCACCGACCCATATCCAAACTACTTCAACGCCCCGCGTCAACATTTTGTCAACAAACCCCAGAGGTTGGTGAGGAGTCCCTCACACTAGTTTAATACCCAAGGACCCATACACTCCTTCACGTACCTCAGCTACGATTTGATCAGAAGGTGAGCAGATCGACTCCCCACTACTCTCACTATGGTGTAGAGTACGGTACGCAAAACACAGTCTCAAATGTCTTTGATGGGGATCTTGCCACCAATAGCCGCAGTGCCTCCAGTGCACCACTAATAAATCATATCATCCACTATCTGATAATATCCTCATGATCTAGTAAGAGATACAGGTTCCCCCCACCTAGATAACCCTGTCAGGAAGTAGATGTCGTCAACATCTATGCTCAGTGTATGCACTCCGATCACAAAGTGCTGCTGCATGGGATCCTAGCATTGGATCATGTGCGTCAACAACGGAACTTAAGACCTCATGCCCGACACTCTGAAGTATTTGAGTAACCCATAGTGCCTCAATGCAGCAATGCATTGAGGGTCATTCTCAGCTTGAAAATCATCAACCTCATGCTCTCGTTCTCGCCACTCGAGAACCATGTTTGTCACCATGAACCTGTCAAAAAGGGAAAGTAAACACCATTAGAACTCTTTCCATTTCATCAAAGCTTTTTCTTTTGGGTTGGGTGTTGAGTTGTATTTGGGCATTTGTGCTAGTGCAGGACGTCTTTGGAGACAGGCGCCACTGGTGCAAAAGGATCTTATGGGTTTTGCACCGATGAATTTTTGGCATAGTTCCCGTAAGGAGGGATTGCACCGACCCGTGGGCGCAAATACCCCCCACCAAAATAACTCAAAACCCTAAAAATTAAGCAAAAAACATGAATGTAATCCACTGAAAAGTTGCATAGCTGAGTTTAGGTTTACCTGTCTCTGACGGCACGCGAAACTATGGACCGTAGCTCCCAAAATCAGCAAACGAAATTTGGCTCCAAACGGCACCTCACACTCTCCAAACTTGGTAAAAAACAATTGTAATTATTTTTCACTATTTTTCCCATTTTATAACTAAAAAGGGAATAATCCTTTTTTAATTTGATGCTTTAGTGGGTTATTTACTATAGGTTGAGTTATTTACTGCATTTAAACGCTTGGTTAATTGTTTTGACCTAGTCTTTAAGCTTGTAGGTGAAGTTAGGTGCCCAATTAATGCCATTTCTCGTCATGGTGATTATCTCGTAAGTATTATTAGGTATGAACAACTCGTCGAGCATCTTTTCGTCATTATTTCGCTCATTAAATTCAATTACTAATGACATCGAGCTTACTCTTTGTTCTTTCTCATGCTCGTAAAATGATGATAATAAGTCACCAAGTTATAGTTTATCACTTTTTCGGGCTCATTAAACTCCTACGAAAAAGGAACCCCCCAGAACCTTTCTTTAAGCTCTTTTCGGGCTCTCTAAATACGAAAAGATCACCAAGCAAACTTGATGCGTTCACGCTTGTAAAATTATTTAAATGATCATCTTCTTGGTGATAATTTACCCCTTTTTCGGACTAGGGGGCACTACTTATGAAAAAGGAATACTCCAGCCAATCGTGACTGGAAGAGTCCTCTCTCACGTTGTTTTATCATTTTTCGATCGAAGAGGCTAACCTTACGAAAAAGGAACTTTGGAGTCTTATTTAGCTCCTTTCAGACTCTCTAAATATGAAATGACACCGAGTTTATCTTCTATGGACTCATTAAAACTCAACATTGAAGGGCCCATCATGGGACGAACCCCTCCTTTCCCAGGTTCATAAAATGTTTAGGATTGGACTCATCTATGAGATGAGCTATACTAAGCATCTGGTTACCCTCCTCAAGCTCGTTAAAAAACACATGAGCCACTCATCAGTCATGATAGAGAAAAATGAAAGTTTTTTTGTTACACCTTTACATGTGGTAGTACTTAGTCGTTCTTGAACATGGCACTCACTTGCACTTACATACAGTGCTTGGGTCATATGTTTGTCCTCGAGACTTGCTAACCTCATGAGTCTTGTTACTCCTTTGGGTCAGCCGAAGAATACTCCCATCGTCAGTTGCATTAGGGGTTGGCATCATTCTCGTCATATAAACACTTCCAATTCATGCCATGCCCATGTTCAAGATACATTCACCGCTCTTCATTTGCAGTCAATACACCCTCTATCATATCGGTCTACTCTGAGTCAGTCTTGCATGTTACTGTACCATCCAATCTACTCCAAACATCTGTTATCGAGTTTCGTGTCGATTATGGGGGATTCATCATGGCCCTCCTTCAACAGATTCATCATTATCGACTTCAGCACATCATCCGAGGACTAAATATAGAAACCAATCGATTACCTTGGGCCTGCATGCCTCAATGGCAAGTTACCTCACTTTCACCATGATTTTACATCATTGACTCTTGAATGAAATATTTCATCAAGCATTCGACTTCAACTCATTTATTCGTGCTTGGTGATATATACTATGATACCTTGGGGATCATTGAAATCAATGGTGATTTCCCTTGTGCTTTTTAACGGTATACATTAATGATCGGTAATCAAGTGGTTTCTACCATGTTCGACTCCAAAACATTGTAATCACATGGATATATTCATATCATTGCAGGTTTGGCTTGAAGACCTTGGGGACGTTATATTCTACCCAGGATGCGATGGATATTGTTTGAGTTATATTACATGGATCCACTTTGTATTGGCCGTGGCTGTGTTATCATCTCATCATGGATCTACGATTGTGTCTAGTAGCAGTGATTGTGTTCAATCGGTCTTTACTACCATGGATCTGCATTGTGTTGGTCGGTAGCCATGTTGTGAGTCATACAGGACTGTGTTCTCAGATTTAGTTGTACTGCAACAGCATCTTCCATTCGACAAGTCCTTTCCATCCCTCTATCAAATCATTTCACCTGTCTAGTTTCATTAGCTTCATGCTTTGGGGGGCATTCTGTTACACCTAAATCTTGCCATCATAAGACTTAGTGCAAACATCCCTGAAGTTTCCATGACTAGGAAGTCAAACTGGAGAAGTTATTGACCCCCTTGCCATAGGGTCTAGTTGGGCCGACGTACGTTTCTCCCTAACAACTTGCGCCCAATTAGGTCAGGCGCAGTTCATCCCTTGATGAGCTACGTCGTCAGCTCATGTCACCCTTGTACAGCATGCACCTGTTCAAGTTGTCCTAATGCAACTTGCAAAGATGTCAGTTAATGTGGATAAAGGGAATCTTCGAGCGATTTCTCGAAGGTGTGTGACTTGGATCTCTATCCCTAGCTTGTATTTGAGCTGGCATTTGGTTCCCTAACCCATTTGGAGGATCCCTTAGTCATCTCCCACTATTTCTCAACCTATCCTATCCTCCTAGTTCTATATATACGAATCTCCTCTCCATTTCAAAGGGAGGAAGTATATAGCATCCATATGCTAGTGAAATAAGCTTAGGATATCATCATTCATCCATTGGAGGCATCCATTTCTCCTTAGAGGCATTGGATTGGCTTGTTGAATGAAGATTACAACGTTAGGGCTTGGTTGTAATCCTCACTCTTCTTTGTATTCCCACTTTTATACATTAATACAAAACTCTTTCCATAAATGTCTTGTTGTTCATTAATATGTATAGTTTACTTCCTTAACCGTTTACTTAGATCAGTTATTGTGTAGATGTACTATTACTACTTGTTTGTCTCTTGCATGTTTTCACAGGTCTTGTAGCTACGGATCTGACGACCGTGGAGCTTAGAGTGACAAAGGAGGAAAAGATATATAGATCTGAAAGGTAAGATGTTCACATCACTTCAATCTTTACTTTGATATAGGAAGGTAGATTTGTATTCTGTCTGATTTGTTCTAGATTCGCATTGAACTACGCAGATCGTGCCTTAAGTCTGCTTTCGGTAGATTGTTCGGTAACAAAGTGAAAAGGAAAAACACTTAGTCATATCAAGGAAAAAATACACTAGGGAATGGTCATGCCTCACAAATGGGTAGAGTGCTTGGAAATTTTCAAGTAGACTCTAGACAAGCATCCTTTATTGCATTTATTTTTCCATATTTTTGCAACAACTAGCATTTAATATTTAACATTTTATCTATATTTCACTAGCCATCCTCCAAGGGAAGGTGCCTTGAATATCCTTGTGGGCCTCATATATTGACTTAGTCTTACCACTATTATTCTCCATCGTCCATAGGTGCAATGAAGTTACCACCCTGTTGCCCTGTAGAGGAAAATGGCATTACATCATACAAAGGATGAGTGATCATCCCTTGGACACTGACTAGCTACAATTTTTTTTTGTTTATTAGTGTTTAAAAACACTTTATTGCGCCGAGAGGAACTTTACAGCCCAGTATGGGGGAGATCTTGTGATTCGAGTGTTTGTCGAGTAACAAAATAATACAAAGTAAACAAAAAAAGAATAATACAAAGTAAACAAAAAAAGAATAATACAAAGTAAAAAATAATAAATATTATGTCGGCCGTAAACAAAAAAGAATAATACAAAGTTAAAAGTAAATATGAGACTTAAACTAGAGACTTTAGAGCTTATGTTGGTCATAAACAAAAAAGACAATACAAAGTAAAAAGTCAATATGAGACTTAAACTAGAGACTTTACTTTACTTTTAATACAAAGTAAAAAGTAAATATGAGACTTTGGAGTGTTTGTCTAGTGTTTGTCCAGTAACAAAATAATACAAAGTAAACAAAAAATAATAATAATAAGTAAAAAGTAATAATATTATGTCGACCATAAACAAAAAAGAATAATACAAAGTAAAAAGTAAATATGAGACTTAAACTAGAGACTTTAGAGCTTAGGATTAGGTGGCTCAGGTATTGCACTGAAGGAGCTATTTAAGGAGAGGTTTGCACCTCGAGAGATTTGATCCCTCTCGGTGCTTGATAGAGCCTAGGATTTTTGTAGTTGGATTTGCATCCTTTTAGATATAGCATTTATTTGTTCTGGTTCTTTTAGGGAAGTACTTTATACTTTCGAGAGCTAAAGGAAGACATTCTAGTGACACTGGCCACACAACCGATCCATAAGGAATCATACATGTAGACAAGAAGGGACCAAGCCACACACTCCAGACCCGAGACACAAAGTAAACATGGAGTCCATCCAACACAGAGGCATATGTGGGGTGATCCTTAATCTCACTTGTCTAAGTCCAAGTCAGGGTCAAAATCAAATACTGGAAGCGATGGATGAATGGAAAAACGTGAAAAGGTGATGCCATCAAAGCATGAGTAAAACTAATTATGTGTAAGGTAGGTAGTACTAGCAACCATATGTAATGGACTTGCACTAAGGACTCTTTGACCTCTCAAGACACAAGTCTTAAATAACATAGCTCAAATGTCACTGTCGGTAGAACATGCATAGTCATAGTAATTAAAATAAACTATAGATATAGATATAAATTCCATATGCAATATATACCTTTGCTCAACCAAATACCTACCTCTGGATCCATGTGCAACTAAAAATGCGAAAAATAACGTCACCGACCAACTGCTATGCTCAATATGTAAAAATGAACCATGACCAAACCATAATCATCTCAATGGGGTCATGCCGGATCAATCATGACAAGGGGGGGATCTACTATTGTTGGCTCATAAATAACTGCATCACCGATGAACAATATGATCATATGAAGAAAAATATTGGCTCATGGATCTTATAAATCCGATATGCATCATGGTAGCTCCAACTATAATGGATGTGACAACATTACCTATAGCTCGAATGGCCTCTATATACCAGAATTCCATTGGTAGCTTTGGGAGTTTCACCCATACTGGTAATTTCTACAAATATTCTATAGTAGAATTGAACATAGGGTTGTGAAAATATTGTTCACACCAATATCTACTCAAGCAATTACAATCTCTCACAAATTTCCTTGCAAAAACTAGTCATAGAACACATAAAAAAGTCATGAATATGATGCAACCAGTAAAACTATATTGAATAATTCTACATCAGCTGAACTTAGGAAATGTAATGGCTTTCCAAATATATAATTACATCAAATATTTGAAATCCAAATAAGGAATTCAAATTCCTCACAAAAGCAGGCTTACTAAAAAGATGAAAACCCCCCTAGGTGCTAAAACTGCTTTCCAAATCACCTCTAAGGATCACAAATTGGTAAATTCTGAGAATTTTGGTGATGTAGGTTGGAAAAGAATACTAATTACACATTTTAGAAATAGGAAACATCATGGAGGATGAGATGGAAAAAAAAATGCTAAAGCAAAGTCAACTAGCGTTTACCTTTTCACCAAAAACAGTAAAAAGTAGTAATTCGCCCTTCTAATCTAGGAATCGAATAAAATCTCACAGAATCTCAATAAATCTTATATAGAATATAAATAAGTGCACCATAGTGAATGAGAATGGCTTGTGGTCCACACAAAAGACAAATAATGGCCAACTACCTAGTCAACACCTAGGAATTAATAAAAAAATGACTAATAAATGTATCCTAAGTATGAAATGGATAATGATGGGGTTTTAATACTCCAACACCCCCCCAGTAAGCCCAAATTTATGTGTAAAAATCATAAATAGATAGGTCCTAACAACTTGGCATGGTCACCCTTTTTACATACTGCCTTGTCCACAAAGCAATGAAAGAAGGAAAACCTCATGGGAAAAACCTCCCCTAAAACATGGAAATGAACAAAATTGAAGAATTGATGATCAATCCTTCACTCCACCACATGTTTGCCACATGTTCGCCCATCCCAAGTAGTGATCTAAGATGGCTGAAAGTCTTCTCTAAAAAATCTTTGGTGAAGATGTCTGCAATTTGCTTAGATGATGGGAAAAATTGCAAATCAATGATGTTATCATGCACTAGATTCATGATGTAGTTCATATTAATCTCGATATTCTTGGTTCTTTTCCTATATAATAGATTATTTGAGATCCTTGTAGAACTTTGATTGTCACAAAATATGATTGTGGGAGTGCTAAAGGAAATCCCAAACTTAGAAAGTATACCTTGCAACCACACACACTAAGTTACAGCATTCATTGTTCCTCTGTACTTGGCCTCTACTGAAGAGAGTGCAATTGCACTTTGTTTCTTACTTGAACAGAAAATAGGTCCTCCTCCAAGCATGAATACAAATTTGGAAATGGTCTTCCGATCTAAGCTATCACCTGTCCAATCTGAATTAAAAAAACAAGAAGATTTAGGCTCGAATCTGCAACATAGTCAACCCCATCAGACTTGGTGCCTTGCACATAATGCAATATTATTTTTTCATCCCTCCAATGAATCTCATGTGGCTGATCCATGTATCTTGAGGCCAGACTTAAATCATATGCAATATCAGGTTGAGTATGATTCAAGTACAATAAGCTTCCAACTAGCTTCCTATAAAAGGTGTTGTTCACCAACGGTGTAGAATCTACTTCTTCAAGTCTTACTCCCGAAAGTAAGGGAGTCTTTGTAGTCTTTCATCTATCCATTTTTAACTTCTTTATCAGTTTTGAATCATACTTTTACTAATATACTTTAATTCCATAGCGATATTGTGAAATCTCAAGCCCCAAAAATTGTGTAAGTATTCCCAAGTAAGTCATGGAAAAAGCTTGATGCAAGGAGGTCTTCAATGAAGCTATTTGATAAATGAATCTACCTTTGATTAATAGGTAATCAAAATATACCACAATAATCAAAATGGAATCATCAATCATCTTCATGTACACATTCGGATCGGACTTGCATCTACTGAAATATTGTGACAAGAGGAAGGTGTCCATCTTGGCATACCAAGCTCTAGGAGCTTGCTTAAGCCCATGCAAGGAATTCTTCAACCTGAACACAAGCTTAGGATTAGAAATATAACCCTCTGTATGCTTCATATAGATCTCCTCCTCAAGATATCCATGGAGGAAAGCACTCTTGACATCCATGCGATTCATTGCCCGATGCTTGGATGCAGAAATTGCCAGGACTAGTCTTATCGAGTCCATCTTTGCAATTGGTGCAAATGTCTCTTTATATTCAAGGAAATGAACTTGGGAGAAGCCATTTTTGTTGATGTATATGTAACTTCGGAATGTATTTCATATATATTTATTGTACCCTTATTAGAGATGTTTTATTCCTCTATAAGGAAGTGTCGTCATGTGGATTGACAAGTGTCGCAAGTGTGTGTACTTGCCGATGGGTTATTAGACCACCATGTGTGGGGTCGGCCTTGAAATATATCTAATATTGTGGATGTACCTAGATAGAAAAGTCCGCCCCATAAGGTCACTGGGCAAACAGGTTAGTATAAATAGAGATCAAGAGATCTCTATTTAATTCATTTGGAAAGTCATCTCTCTCTCACTCAGAAAGGGGCGCACTAGTGAGGAGGAGGATCATCTACTTCTAGGAGACTATCTCAAGTGTATTTTGGTTGTACTTTGGTTGAGCCATTGCTCTCTCTATCTCTGAGGAAGTTGTGGGGTTTTTCACCTTAGGGTTTTCCCCACGGAAACTCTGTGTCTCTTGTCTCTCATGTTTTTGATTCTTGTGATGCTTGTCATGCTTATTGTGATTGTTATGCATTGATATACTATATATGTTATTCTCTCAGTGAAGATCCTAGAGTATTGTGAATTAATGCTCAAAATTTAACATGGTCTGAGAAGAAGACATTTTGCAATGACGGAAACTTGAGTTTCTTGTTTATTGGGTTTCTCTCCACAGATTTTGGAAAAGCAGTATAGTATATTGACTCTACTCATCAAGGTGAATCTATCTGTCCAATCAGAATTCAATTCTGAGCATTTTCAGATTTGGCCCTAAAAATTAGGGTTTCCACAAAAATAGGAATTTTTGAAATCGGAAGACATAGCTGGAAGCTCCTTGCAAAAATCGAAGTTTAGAGCTTTGGATCGAGATTTTTGGCTGGGTAGATCTCCGAGAAACTCAAACCCTAATTCAGGGCTCTCCCTAGTGAACCCGGGAGGACAAAAAGGAAAATCTAAAGGGTAAAGCTTTGCTGATCTCAAATTCTAAATACACCAGGTTGATCAGCTCATCAAGGTGCATCTTTCTATCCTTTCAGAAAATTGAAATTCACATTTTGAATTTTTAGGGTTTTTTCGACAAACCCTAATCCAGGACCAGATCCATTTTTCAGCATTTCAAGTGGTAAGACCTAAATCTTTTCTATTTCCATTTGAAGTACTCTTTAAGATGTCTCACCGCACCAAGATTGAGGATAAGCTTGAAGGAGCTGATAACTTCCGAGCTTGGAAGTATAGGATTGGGTTAATCCTGGAAGAGAATGAGTTGGACTCATATGTAAAAGAAGACATCCCTATCCCAAAGGATGAAGAAGCTAAGGTATTGCATAAGAAAAACTTGGTCAATGAAAAGAGAATCATTGTTGATTCTATCAAAGACCATCTCATACCCCATGTGTCTTCTCTAAAGACACCCAAGGAGATGTTTGACTCTTCGACCAAGCTATTTGAAGGGAAGAACATAAATCGGAAGATGACCCTGCGAAACCAATTGAAAGGAGTAAAGTTTCATAATGGAGAAACCATTCAATCTTATTTTTCAAGGGTCTCCCAGATCAAGGAACAACTAGAAGCAGTGGATGAAATGGTGGAGAATGGTGAAGTGGTGATGACCACTCTAAATGGCCTACCTAGGTCATGGGATTCCTTTATTCAAGGAATCTGTGCAAGGAAGAAGTTGATCTCCTTCAACAGATTGCGGGAAGAATTCTCTCAAGAAGAAGCTAGGCTTGTGGCCCGAGAAGAAAAGATGGGAAATGAAGATCAAGCTCTCACAGCACATGCCAGGAAAGGAAAGTCCAAGAAGGAATCATCTCATAACAAAAGATTCTCACACCACCATTATCATAAAGATAAGAAAGATCTTAGATGCTTCAATTGCAATGAGAAAGGACACTTTGCTTCAGATTGTCCCAAGAAGAAGAAAGACAACAACAACAACGTCAATAAGAAGAAGAAGAATAACAAAAGAAGATATCATGCTCATGCTGCCGAAGATGATGAACCCCCAAAGAAGAAGGCTAGGGCAGAAAGTGATAGTGATGTTGACTCATCAAGTGAAGAAGAGTATGTTCTAATTTCTGCTCTCACAGGTACTATCTCCCATGGTTGTAATGATTGGTTGATTGACAGTGGGGCTTCCAAACACATGACTGGGTTTAAGGAATCTTTTGTGAATCTATCTGAACATGAATCACCCCATAAGGTGAAACTTGGGGATTATTATCAATACCCAATCAAAGGAAGTGGTGAAGCCTCCTACAACCTAGATTCTGGAAAATCTTTGAAGATGAAAGAAGTCCTTTATGTACCTGGGCTCAAGAAGAACTTACTCTCCATCTCTACATTGGATGCAAAAGGTATGAGGGTTGCATTTGTGGATGGCCAAGTCCTAATGTGGCCAAAGGGAAAGAACATAGATGATGCAGTAGTGATTGGAGAGCAAGAGGAAGGTTTGTATAAATTGAAGGGACAACCTAAACATGCCATGGTACATGAATCCATGGAGCCAAGTGAACTTTGGCATAGAAGACTTGCTCATATGCACTATAGGGCACTTCCAATTGCAAGCAAGGCTGTAGAGGGTCTCCCTGAGATCAAGACCAAACATGAAGGTGTTTGCAAAGGATGTGCAAAAGGTAAGAACATTAAGAAGGCTTTCCCAAGTAGTGAAAGCAAGGCAAAAGACATCCTGAAAATCATCCACTCAGATGTATGTGGTCCTATGTCATCCAGCTCTCTGAGTGGGTATGTTTACTATGTCTCATTTATTGATGAATTCTCCCGGAAGACTTGGGTATACTTCTTGAAGAGAAAAGATGAGGTGTTTGATAAATTCAAGGAATTCAAAAACTTGATGGAGAATCGAACTGACAAGAAGATCAAAACATTCAGATCCGATAATGGTGGAGAATTCACCTTAGGTGACTTCAAGAAGCTTTGTAGTGATTTAGGGATTAAGAGGGAGTTGACTACTCCTTATAATCCTCAACAGAATGGAGTTGCAGAAAGGAAGAACAGAACAATCATGGAAGCAGCAAGGGCAATGCTGCATGACTAGGATCTACCTATGCATCTATTGGCAGAAGTAGCTAGAACAGTTGTATATGTGCAGAACAGAACACCCCACAAGATATTGGATAACAAGACACTAGAAGAGGTATTTTTTGGTAAGAAACCTGAAGTCAGCCATCTCAGAATATTTGGTTGTCCAGTATACACTCATGTCCCAAAGGAAAAGAGGACTAAACTAGATCCTTCAGGGAAGAAGGGTATCTTTGTGGGTTACAGTGAAAGCTCGAAGGCTTACAGAATATACTTTCCAAGGTTCAAGAAGATTGATGTCAGCAGGGATGTAACATTTGATGAAAACTCAGCCTTCATCAAATCAAGGAAGGCACCTATCGAAGTTTATGAAGAACCTAAGGAAACTAGATTTCAACTTACTACCATGACTGAAGCAGTTCCAGAAGTTGTTCGTGAGTTTGAAGATCCGCAAGATCCTGTAGATACACCTCGTGAGGATAACTCTCACAAGAGGAAACCTGCATGGGCTAGAGAGCTCATTCAAGATGCAGAAAGATTTGGCATTCCAGAAGAAGAACATAGAGCAAAGAAGAGAACCAGATCACATACCAGCTATGTTGCTTTACTCTGTGACATTATGAACAAAGAACCTTCCATTTATGAAGAATCAATGGAAAAGAAAGAATGGAAGGATGCCATGGTTGAGGAATACCAATCAATAATGAAAAATGATGTTTGGGATGTTGTCCCAAGACCTAAAGAGAAGTCTGTTGTGACTTCCAAATGGATCTATAAAATCAAGCATGTTGCAGAGGCAGTGTAGAAAAATACAAAGCAAGATTCGTAGCTCGTGGCTTCTCTCAGAAAGAGGGAATAGATTATGAAGAAACTATTGCACCTGTAGCTAGGTATACTTCCATCAGAACAGTGCTTGCCCTGGTTGCAGCAATGAAATGGAAAATACACCAGATGGATGTCAAGACTGCTTTCTTGAATGGTGTAGTTGAAGAGGAAGTATATGTGGAGTAGCCACTCGGTTTCGAAATACAATACAGGGAGTCATATGTGTGCAGATTGAAGAAAGCCTTATATGGCTTGAAGAAAGCTCCTAGAACTTGGTATGGTAGGATGGACAGTTTCCTATCTAGTTTGGGCTTTACCAAGAGTAAAGCGGATTCCAACCGTTACTACAAGGTTGAGGAAGGGAATCTTGTGATTCTACTCCTGTATGTGGATGACTTATTTGTAATAGGAGATGAAAAATTGATTGCAAATATGAAGAGGAAGCTTGTTGCCGAGTTCGATATGAAAGATTTGGGAATGATGCATTATTTCCTAGGTATGGAGGTGTGGCAGAGTACAGGTGGGATCTTCCTTGGTCAAGGGAAGTACACAGTAGATATCCTAAAGAGATTCAGGATGATGGATTGCAAGGCCATGGCTACACCTATGGCATCGAATCTGAAGCTTCTATGTGATGCTTCATCTGAGCCGGTTGATGTCTCTATGTAACGTCAGATGATTGGGTCCTTGATGTACGTTACGAACACTAGACCAGATATTTGCTTTGCGGTGAACACATTGACTCAGTTCCTGACAGATCCGAGGAGTGTTCATCTGGTTGCTGTAAAGCATGTTCTAAAGTACCTGAAGGGTACAGTGGATTATGGGCTCAAGTATGAGGCGAATCAAAAGTTTAACCTGCAGGGTTATGTTGATTCAGATTGGGATGGTAGTGCTGCAGATAGGAAGAGCACATCTGGGTGCTGCTTCAGTATGGGATCAGGTGTGATCTCTTGGTTTAGCAGGAAGCAGTCCTGTGTAGCACTGAGTACAGCTGAGGCAAAGTATGTTGCATCCTGTTCAGCTAGTTGTGAGGCAGTATGG
Organism: Larix kaempferi; assembly: GCA_027924585.1. NCBI lineage: Eukaryota > Viridiplantae > Streptophyta > Pinopsida > Pinales > Pinaceae > Larix > Larix kaempferi. Next base: position 7,307,116 of record BSBM01001365.1, read on the forward strand.
CTATGGAAGCTACTGTTTGAATTATTTGATCTCCCGTTGGATGCTACTGGTATCTTCTGTGATAACCAAAGTTGTGTGAAGCTGTCTGAGAACCTAGTGTTTCATGACAGGTCAAAACACATAGAGATCAAATATCACTATATCAGGAATATGGTGAAGAGAGGAGCTGTGAAGCTCCTATATGTTGCGATGGACGAGCAGATTGCAGATGTGCTGACGAAGCCACTAGCCAAGGTGAAGTTCGAGTACTTCAGAGAGAGGCTTGGTGTTCTTCAGATTGATGACACTTCGAGGAAGAAGTGATGTACACATTTGCTGAGGCCATTCCAAGCATGATGGAAGGAGGATCTTTCACATGGCTGTGGATGTAAGCGTTGGATGATGAGCATCAGGATGATGTTCTGGTTTCTGCTTTGTATGATCAGTTGGATCATTTTTATATGTATGTATGTATGCATCATGTTGGATGCAGGATATGATCAGTTGGATCATTTATATGTATATGTATGTACGCATCATGTTGGATGCTGGATATGATCAGTTGGATCATTTATATGTATGTACGCATCATGTTGGATGTTGGATATGATCGGTTGGATCATGTGTATGTATTTTGTATAAGCATCATGTTGGATGCTTGGACCATGTATATGTATATGTATCAGGAGGATACATTGTATGATCAGGTAGATCATGTATGTTGATATGTATCATGTATTTATATTTGTATCAGGAGGATACACTGGGTGATCAGGTGGATCATGTATGATGATATGTATCAGGTAGATACTTGGTATGCATTAGGTAGATGCATTGTATGATCAGGATGATCATGGATGACGAGCTTCAGGATGTTGCTCCAGATGACATGTAGCAGGATGTTGCAGTGATGATGATCAGGATGATCATGTGTATATCAGGATGATGTATGATGAGTATCAGGTTGATACTCTGTGGCCGTGGAACAGGTTGTGCAGATAAGCATGTAATTTGTGCCCTAGGAGATTTGCAGATAGTCTTTCGAGGTTTTGCCTATGGCATGTAATTTGTACCCTGGGATATCTGGCAAATGCTCTTTCGAGGTTTCGCTTGGGAGGACATATAATTTGTGCCGTGGGAGATCTGCAGATAGTCTTTCGAGGTTTTGCCTATGGCATGTAATTTGTGCCCTAGGATATCTGGCAGATGCTCTTTCGAGGTTTTGTCCTATGGCATGTAATTTGTGCCCTAGGAGATCTGATAGGTTGAGCCGTGTGCTCGTAATCAGTCTTGGGATGCTCTTTCAAGGTTTTTCCATGACCACATGTAATTTGTGCCTTGGGAGATCCGATAGGTTGAGCCTTGTGCTCGTAATCAGTCCTGGGATGCTCTTTCGAGGTTTTGTGGTGACCACATGTAATTTGTGCCCTGGGAGATCCGATAGGTTGATCCTTGTGCTCATAATCAGTCCTGGGATTCTCTTTCGAGGTTTTGTGGTGGGGTCACATGTAATAAGTCATGGAGATCTGGATAGGACGAAAAAGGCCTCAGATGCTCTTTAGGGTTCTTGCTAGTCAAGAGACTCTTTTAATGTTTTGTGATGCACGTAATAAGTCCTGAGATTTCCACAGTATGGCCATTGATGATGAAGACCTGCAGGTGGTGGGCCTGCATCCAGTATGAAAAAGGACTGGCTCTGTAGAACTTCCTATGACGAGTAGAGTCAAAGATTGGTTGAGATAGCAGCAGCAGTGACGATGATGATGATGATGATCCTAAGAAGAAGACTTGTCTAGCATATCTGTGTCGAGAAATACCTTCCTAGTTAAGAGGGAGTGTTGATGTATATGTAACTTCGGAATGTATTTCATATATATTTATTGTACCCTTATTAGAGATGTGTTATTCCTCTATAAGGAAGTTTCAACATGTGGATTGACAAGTGTCGCAAGTGTGTGTACTTGCCGATGGTTTATTACACCACCATGTGTGGGGTCGGACCTGAAATATATATTATATTGTGGATGTACCTAGCTAGAAAAGTCATCCCCATAAGGTCACTGGGAAAACAGGTTAGTATAAATAGAGATCAGGAGATCTCTATTTAATTCATTTGGAAAGTCATCTCTCTCTCAGTCAGAAAGTGGCGCACTAGTGAGGAGGAGGATCATCTACTTCTAGGAGACTATCTAAAGTGTATTTTGGTTGTACTTTGGTTGAGCCATTTCTCTCTCTATCTCTGACGAAGTTGTGGGGTTTTTCACCTTAGGGTTTTCCCCATGGAAACTCTATGTCTCTTGTCTCTCATGCTTTTGATTCTTGTGATGCTTGTCATGCTTATTGTGATTGTTATGCATTGATATACTGTATATGTTATTCTCTCAGTGACGATCCTAGAGTATTGTGAATTAATGCTCAAAATTTAACAATTTTCCACAAGCCTTGCATTATATTTCACAGCTGCACCATCAGCAGCAAATTTTGTCTTGAAAATCCACTTACACCTTACCAATTTTATGCCCGGAGGAAGCTTGACTGGATCCCATGTTCCATTCTTTTGCAGTGAATGAAAATAATAATCCATGGATTCCTTCCATATTGGGTCATGTGAGGATTCTTCATATGGCTGAGGGTCTAAATCAACCATCAAAAAACACTTCTCAAGTAGGTAAGGATCATTCACTAAAATAGCATTCTCAAATTGTGATCTACTCCACCTTAGATCCCGAGAATTCCCCACAAGTTCACTAGCTTCTTTAAGAGTATTAGAAGCCCACTTAGGCCTTGTAGGTGAACTTGGATCTGCAATAATATGGTATTCATCATCAAAAATACCAATTCAGAATTATCATGAGAAACTTCACTTACTCTCACAGGTTGTGGTGCAAAAGATTCTCCAACTTCGACTGATTACAAGGGATTTTCTTCAAATTGAACACTAATATCAATGAATGAATTTTGAGTGGTCATGTTCAGCAACTTATAACTCTTGGAGTATTATAAATATCCAAAAAAGATACATGGTTGTCTTTGGGGCTGCATGGCCCTCCTCTTCTCAAGTGTAATTCTAGCCCAATCCTTGGAGCCAAAAATCTTGAAATGAGAGACATCAAGTTTGTGCCCAATCCAATCCTCAAAAGTAGTGATTCCTGTTGAGCCCAGAATTGGCCCTTTTTGACCATCATTTATCACTGTCCCTTACCTTGTCTCACACCAATTACCTTGGCAATTCAATTTATTGTCCTTATATATTCCCCCAATTTACCAAGGTATGGCCGATTATTGTTTTATTGTATTAATACTTATGATTGTGATGATTTAAGCTGTGCATCTCTTAATTCGTGCTAACATGATGCAAATTATGAAGGTAGTAAGATAAAGGGACTGCAGGAAGATCGGAGCTGAACGAGTCACGGAGGAAGGGACGTCCATTGCTTAAGGAAGGTTCCTTGGGGCTCAATTCGTCAATCAAGGCACAGTCGTGGCAGGACAGCTGTAACATAAAGTTCTATCTTAAGTATGTCGCTGCTCAAATCCAGCTGCGAGCTGGAAGGACCGCCACTCTTGGGACAGTTGATAACTCCTCGTATATTTGGATATTCAGTTCTGCCACGCATTGTAACAGCTAGATTATTTAGGGCGCCTGAAGATCATAGATCTTCATGGCCGCCCAATTATAGGTTTAGATGTTGCAACTTTATGTATAAATATGTGGTATTACCTCGATCAAGGGGTTGGACAGCAATTAATTAATTCATCTTGTATTAGCAGTCAAGCTGAAACTATGTACTCGTCCTTCTGTTAATATAAAGAGTTGTTTCTGAGTTAAAGAGAGCGTTGTTCAACCAGCGTCTCTGTGTGAAGACTGGGCCCGTCTTCCACAGAGATTGCTGTGTTAATTTAGGATTTCATCTTTCTGTTGTGTGATGATTTGATCTTTCGTTTGTACGCAGCAGCAATATTCATTGTGTGGATTTCTCAGTAAATGATTTAATCGTGAGATTGGGAATGGTATCAATAACAGTCGACTGAGTCAGGTTTGTTTTATGTAATTCAATTTCTGTTCACACTGTTGTGCTCATCCTACAGCTGAACGTAATCCCAGAAGCTCCTAGGAATTAGCTTTCCTGTTATGTGTTGATTGATTTATATTTTGCAATTCAGTATCTTAGAACAGTTGCATCAATCTCCTTTATTAAATTCTAGAGTAATGTTCAGGTTATGCTTCATTATTCTCAGCTTGATTTCATTAGACAGTTGATTACTTTAGAATGCAATTGAGTTTTCCTTTCTGCAATCGTTGATTAGATCTGATATTCGTTTTGCTTGATGCATAATAGAAAAGGATTGTAGTACAGCAGTTAGAAGGCAATTGGGATTGCGTAGATTCTTGGGATGAACATAGATGATAGAAGATAAAAGTATTCACTTCTGATGGTTTGTGTTTAAGCATATATTGTGCACTTGTCCTTTGAAATAAAAAGACTTTCTCGGGTTGACAATAAATTTCATACGCTCTGTGTGTTGATATTTAATTATCTGCAATTAGAGTGCTTGACATTTTGGCGCCGTTGCCGGGGAAGGATAAAAATTAAACACTAGTCATTAGTTGTATCTGATAATTGCTTTCAGTCAGTCTTTTTGGTTGTTTTTGAAATGATCTGCTTCGTATGAATACGAGGGGGGTAAAACGCGATCACCTCCCGACCCCCAAAACCCCACAAATTACTAACAGTACAGGTGGTTCGGGTCGTGGTCGAGGTCCACCGCTGGGCAGAAGAACATTCATTGACGACCTTGTTGACAAAACTGATTCAGCTGTCAGATCTCGTCAACAGGGGACTCCTATCAAAAGAGGCCCTACTGATCCTGGAGCGTTAGCATCAGGATCTACAGTGGAAGATACAGGAGCAGCAGTGATTTCTGCATATACTCCGGCTAAAGAAGGAACAGCTGATTCGGCTGTTGCAATTAAAGAGTACTCAGTTGTTACAACTGAAGAATACGCAGCTGCTACAACCGAAGAATACGCAGCTGCTACAACCGAAGAATACGCAGTTGCTGCAACCGAACAATACGCAGCTGTTACATCCGAACAATACGCAGCTGTTACAACTGAGGTAAGGGATAAAGGAACAAACGAAGGAGAAGATACAGAAGAAAAGATGAATAACAGACATGAGAATGAAGAGGAAGAAGCAGTGGTACAATACCATCATGAAGATAATTCCCCGCCGGAAACTATGGCTACATTGCAATTCCCAATACAGCAGCTCGAGGGGACAGCTCCTATGAAAAACATCTCACCGTCGGTGTTACCCCCGCTTCCATGGCAGGGCGGCAGAAGATCCAGACGAATTCCTGTTTGAATTCGATATCCTCTGTCGCAGCTATGATTATGTCACAGATGCTCAAAAGTTGAAGCTTTTTCCTGCCACCCTGAAGGACAATGCATTACGTTGGTTCATGAGCCTTGGGGGAGGAACTGTTGCTAATTGGAACAAGATGAAGCAAGTGTTCCTGGAAAAATATCAAGAATATTGCAACACCAGGGACAAGAGGGAAGAGTTATTCAAAATGGTACAGAAGGAGGACGAAAGCTTGGAAGATTTTGTAGAGAGGTTGCTGTACAATGTGCAGAGAGCTGGACAGACGAACATGGGACTAGATGTGCTTAAGATAATCCTGCTTCGAGGGATCAGGGACGATTGTTTAGACATGCTCAATTTATTAGGAAAGGGGGATATCTCTAAAGAATCTTTTGAGACAATTGTGGAATTATGTAAGAGATATTCCAGGGGATCTTCTAGGCATAATAAGCAGAATAAACGAAATAACCTGGAACGTGATGTCTTCGACAGAACTCAGAAGTCATCCAATGGAGGAGCTACACGTGCAGAGATAGGCAATCTTCTTGAAAACTTTAAAACAGAAATGATGAGCTCTATCTCTTCAGAGATTGACGTCTTGAAGGCCAAGCAAAGACAGGCAGTGGAGGATCTCACACTAGGGGTATTTTGTCCCCGATGTAGAAAGACTCATCCACTGAAAGAATGCCCCCTTGACAAAGTTCAAGTATGTCAATTGTGCGAGCTGAATCATGATATGAAAGAATGCCCCACGCTGCCCCAAGTGAAAGCTGTTCTGCAGGCATCAACTCCAGAGGTGGATTCAGCCTACTTTATTGCACAGAAGAAACCCTGGCAGCCCCGGAATCAAGGTATGTCTCCCGATTCATTTCCATTTCTGAATAATTTGAATAATTGGAATACTAATATGCAAAACGTGAATACACAATTCCCTTCAAATTATGCTCAGTGGAATTCTCCTCAACCTACGATGCAAGGTTATAATTCATGGAGTCCTTGGACACAGCCACCTCATCAACCTACCTCATGGTCTCCTGGATGGAGGAACTTCCATCCTGGGAATCAGTTTCCTCAACCACCTCCACCTCAACAGTTACCGTATCCTCCATATCCTCAATTTCAGCAATATCCTCAATACCTACCTCAGCAGTCGCAGCTGCAGCTGCAAAATAATCCTGTGCCTAACATACCAATACGGCCTCAGCTGCCTGCCCAACCTAACCCTAACCCAAATAATAAAACAGTCCAGCAACTGGAAACTCTCAATATGCCAGCCTACTCTCTCTCACCTGTACCTTGTAATGACATTCGCTTACGGTCTGGGAAGGTAGTAGAGCGTATAACTTCAGAAAATATTCCACCAACCGTGTATGACAAAGGAGAGAGTTCCCAGCATCCTGTTGAATCGGTTCCTATCATTGAAGATGCTGAGCATCCCTCAGATGGGAGGGCTGAAACATTGAACGATGAAGTGGATAACACGCAGCCCGCCCAGTTGGTAAGGCAACCACCTTACCCTGAGAGATTGATGCTGCCACAAAGGGGGGGGCAACCTCAGTTCAATCTCTTAGGAGAATTGAAGAACCTTTATGTTAAGATTCCCCTCTTACAAGCTCTTCAAGATGTACCTATCTACGCTAGAACTGTTCGGGACCTGTGCACTAAAAGACCGGGAAGGAAACCCAGAGATCCTCCTACTGTTCATGTTATAGGGAATTTATCCGCTTTAATGACTGGAAAAACCCCTGTAACTAAGTATGAGGATCCCGGCAATCCTACTGTCACTGTACACATAGGACAAACGCAGATACCCAACGTACTAGTGGATTTAGGAGCTGCGATCAATGTTATAACGATGGAGACTGTAAAAAAACTCGGATTCACCAATATTAGACCGACCCCTACTATCTTAGAACTGGCAGACAGATCCACTATCAGACCTGAAGGGATTTTGGACGACCTTGTTATTTCAGTAGACTCGTGGGAATACCCTGCCGATTTTCTGGTATTACAGCCAAAATCACAGCTGGGGGGACATCCATTGATTTTAGGGAGACCTTGGTTGGCTACCGCTGATGCTTGCATCAGCTGTCGATCAGGATCTATGACTATATCTGATGGCATGGAAACCAAAAATCTTACCCTGTACCCTCCAGCAAGGCCGAGTCTAGAAACTGAAACCTCCCTTTGGATAGAACAAGAAGAAGAAGAAGATGTTCAGCCATTACTAACAATAGGGAAGGCACTAACTTTCAAAAACGAAACAGAAGACGATGCCATTAATAATTTCATTAGCGAACCTGCTTCTGTAGACAAGGAAGTTTATCAACTTCTGAACAGTACCCTCGGCAAAGAAGAACAAGAACAGCTTACGGAGGAAGCACTAGCCAATGACGCAAATGTAATCCCAGTATTGAAAAGCTCGAGAAGTATTCCTATTGAGGTAGAGCCTGGAAGAACTTTGAACATCAATCCTGCTCTCTCCTCAGAAGAACAAAAGCGCTTAACCAATCTTTTGAAGGAACGTAAGGGGGCATTCGCCTGGGAGTATACAGACATGAAGGGTATTCCTTCTAGTCTGTGCACTCATCATATCTATATTAAAAACGACTCCCGGCCTGTATGTCAACCCCAACGACGCATGAACCCCAATCTGAGGGATATAGTGAAGGAAGAAATCCAGAAACTCTTGGAAGCAGGATTCATCTATCCTATTTCAGATAGTGAGTGGGTTTCCCCACTTGTAATTGTACCCAAGAAAAACGGTAAATGGAGAGTCTGTGTCGATTATAGGGAGCTGAACAAGGCTACACAAAAGGATCACTTTCCTCTGCCCTTTATTGACCAGGTACTTGATAACTTATCTGGGAAGAAGTTCTTCTCCTTCCTGGACGGATTCAGTGGGTACAATCAAATCCAGATTGCTCCAGAGGATCAGGATAAGACTACCTTCACCTGCCCTTGGGGAACGTTCGCTTACAGGGTGCTTCCCTTTGGGTTGTGCAATGCACCTGCAACGTTCCAAAGAGCTGTGATTGGTATATTTTCTGAATTGGTAAATGATAGCATGGAAATTTTTATGGATGATTTCACTCCTTATGGCAGGGATTTTGATGAAGCGTTGGAAAATTTGAAGAAGGTTTTAATTCGCTGTGAACAGGCTCGCCTCTCACTGAGCACTGAAAAATGCCACATGATGATGAGTGAGGGGGTGGTATTAGGACATTTCATCTCTACTAACGGTATTCAAGTGGATCCTTCAAAAATTAAGGTGATAAAGAATATACCAACCCCTTCAACTCAGAAAGAGGTGCGAAGTTTTCTGGGACATGCTGGGTATTACAGGAGATTCATAGAAAACTTCTCCAAACTGGCTTCTCCTTTGTTTTCATTGTTAATGAAGGATGTGCAGTTTGCATGGAGTACAGCATGCCAGACAGCATTTGATAAGCTTAAAGAGAAACTGTCCACAGCCCCTATTTTAAGGGGACCTAATTGGACCATACCTTTCCACATTTCTTCAGATGCTTCTGATACCGCCATTGGAGCAGTACTAGGACAGCAGGATGGTCAAGTACCTTATGCTATTTATTATGTGAGTAAAAACTTAGCCCCTGCTGAACTAAATTATACTGTTACTGAAAAAGAATTTCTTGCTATTGTTTATTCTATTAATAAGTTTCGGCATTACATTACTGGGTATCCTACATTTGTGCATACTGATCACTCTGCCATTAAGTATTTAATGAATAAACCTGTCACTAATGCCAGAGTAACCAGGTGGCTTTTATTATTACAAGAATTTGATATTACTATTTTAGATAAACCTGGAAAAGAAAATGTTGTTGCTGATTTTTTATCACGATTTACTAACAGTGATGACAGTTCACCTGTTGAGGATGCTTTCCCGGATGAACATTTATTCGCACTCTCAGCTCATTCACCCTGGTATGCAGATGTTGCTAATTATTTGGCTGCAGGGAAACTTCCGCCACATATGTCTAAACGAGAGAAAAGAAAAATTATTCAGCAAAGTGCCAGGTATTGTTGGCTTAAAGGCCATCTCTTTTACACAGGACCTGATCTTGAAATTAGAAGATGTGTAAGGGAAGATGAGATCTTTCATATACTGAAGGCCTGTCACGATGAACCTTGCGGAGGACACTTTGCAGATAAAAGAACAGGACATAAGGCGTTGCGGATGGGCTATTATTGGCCGACACTGTTCAGAGATGCTAAAAAATATGTTCAGTCTTGCGACAGCTGCCAAAGGATGGGCCAACCTAATAAGACAGACCAGATGCCTTTACAGCCCCAAGTGGTACTAGAACCATTTGATAGATGGGCATTGGACTTTGTTGGTCCTATCAACCCTCCTTCCAAACAGAAGGTTTACATCTTGGTGTGTACAGACTACATGACTAAGTGGGTAGAAGCTGTAGCTTTGGCTAAGGCAAACGACCAGGCGGTGATTGATTTCCTGTACAGTGAAGTTTTTACCCGATTTGGAGTACCAAAGGAAGTAGTTACTGATGGCGGACCACAATTTATTTCACATCAATTTGAATCCTTGCTCCGGAAATATCATGTGCAGCACAAGATAACTTCACCTTATCATCCCCAGGCCAATGGTCAGGTGGAAAGCACTAATAAGGTTATCGAAGCAATCCTTACTAAAACAGTTAAAAGCCATCGAAGGGATTGGGCTGACAGACTTCCAGAAGCACTGTGGGCATATCGCACGACTTGGCGCAATACCACGGGCTTTTCTCCCTATGATCTGGTGTATGGTAAGAGTGCCATCTTTCCAATTGAATTTGAGATCAAGACCCTGAAAACAGCCATTGAAATGAACCTGGATGTAGCAGAAGCTCAGAAAAGAAGATTGAATCAGTTGAATGAACTGGATGAGAAACGATTAGCTGCGGTAGACCAGACGGTGCTACTTCAGCAACAGAGATCTAACTGGCATGACCGATTCATCAAGAAGAAAATCTTCCATGAAGGAGACTGGGCACTACTGTACGACTCTAGATTCAAGAAAGATTTTAAGGGGAAATTACGCACAAGATGGCTGGGTCCATATTTGGTTGACAGGGTATTTGACAACGGCACTGTTCGCCTGATCACCATTGATGAAAACCGTATGCCATTACTTGTTAATGGCCACAGGCTGCGACTGTATCGGAAGCCCATTTTGAAAGATGCATTCATTTCACAGATTGCTGCTGATCCAAACTACCAATTGGCACCAGAGCAGGAACATTTTTCTACCTTTCCCAAATCTTAAAATGAAAATCATATTTGCTGTACATAAATAATTTCTTGCTGTAGCGTATAATTTTCGTTTTCTTTCTTTCTGCATTTGATCTCTTTGCTTGCTGTTGTCTTTTAAGAAAAAAAAATTCAGGGAAGCACCAGGAGAATGATCAGTTTGGGGCCCATAATGAAAATCTCTCTGTGCCGTCCTTGTGTTAAAAAAAAAAAAAAAAAAAAAAAAAAAAAAATTCGGCAGCTGCAACATATTTTCCGGCAGCTGCAACATATTTTCCGGCAGCTGCAACATATTTTCCGGCAGCTGCAACATATTTTTCCGGCGACCGTATTCTCCATTTCCCGGGAGCCGTAAATGCCCTTTCCGGCAGCCGTCAATCTTTTTCGACAGCTGCAACTTTAGCGGCTGCAACATCGGCAGCTGCAACATCAGCGGCTGCAACATCGGCGGCTGCAACTCCAGTTTCCGCGGCTTCCACCTCATCTTCCACGGCTGCCATCTCATTTTCCGCAGCTGCCATTCCATTTACCAGCCACAACCGTATTCTCCATTTCCCGGTAGCCGTAAATTTTTCCCGTTCACCGTCAAATCTTTTCCGATAGCTGCAACTCCGGCAGCTGCAATCCCGGCGGCTGTAATTTCGGCGGCTGCAACATCTTTTTCTCGCAGTCGCCACATCACTTCCCGGCCGCCACCTCATTAACCAAGTCACTTCCACACCACAGCTGTCATTTCTTTCCAGCGGCTGCGACATATTTCCCATATTCGAAAAATCTTTCCCGCCAGCCGTAAGTCTCTTCCGACAGCCGTAGTTTTTCCCGGATATTGTGAATCTTTTTCCGGCTGCCACGAATTCTTTCCCGATGGCTGTAACTTCTTTCTTGTCAGCTGCAACAAGCTTTTTCATCGGCCGTGTGATCATTTCTTTGGCAATTTGCAGTGGTAACTCCCGTGTTAACAGAAGGATTGTTTAAACTTGCTAATTATGACGCTGATTCAGCCCAGTCCTGCCGGCGAACTCATCATTTCAACCCGGAGGATGCGACGCCTTATGTTTTACCGGCGAAGGAAATCAGTGCCTTATCCGAGTCATCATGATTCCACGTCTGATTGTACACGCGTTCGGCTCCACGACGTCACCAACTCCATGCTCCACCAGTTTCCGCAGCCTTCCGACGCACAGTTTTATGAGGTATGGCTTTCATTTATCACGTGACTAAGTATTGATATCATGTAAACGAGATTGGCCGTACCTTCACTCGTACCACCATTTATATCCGATTGAACCTTTCCCTCGTACGACGTAATACTAATAACTGCCACCTTCCCCAATTCGGCATGAAAATTTTAAACTCCTCTCTGCGCTTAACTTTCCGAATTAGTTCATTTGTTCAACGTCTCCGCTCAACGATTCGTGCATTCTCCGCGCTGCAACTTCTATTCTGGATTCTGTACTCTGTCGAAACAGCAGTTCTATCTTGCAGCCAGGACCATGGGCATTCCAGTTCGCCATGAACCTTTCAATACCCGGGAACTTAGACGGAATTTGCAGGTTCTGGCCATTTTTCAAGCCGCTGGCTGGGTCGAGTTCTTTGAACGATTGGATGGATTCGACCGGGACGCAGCCCTGCAATTTGCATTGAATCTCACTAAAACACACTCCACGGTGTGGGGGCTGTGTATAGATGTTTCGGAGGTCATTATATCCGAGGTTACAGCTATCCCATTGGTGGGAAAACCTTGGTTTAACCGTCGAGTTCCTGCAACAGCTGCACGGGAACAATTTTTACTTCCAGGGGAGCAAGTTGAAGCATCCAGGAGAGGGATTGCATTGAAGTCACTGCCGCAGCCATGGGACCAGGTCGCTATCTTCCTCAAGAAATACATAACTTGCGAAGGCAGATACCAAACTGTGTACAACTCTGAACTTCCTTTGCTTTCTCATCTCCGTCATGGCATTTTGTTAAATATTCCATTTTATCTATTGCATGATTTGCGCCATATGGCAACATTCGTTCAATCTGCAAAACACCCATTATCCTCCCTCACACACCATGGCCTCATCAAGTTAATTATTATGAGAACCCTGGCCCAACATAATATAACATGGGAGCAATTCATCACCCGGCCACAGCAACCTGTTCCCTTGAGGGTTATTCCATTACAGCAATTACCGGTTCCGCCACAACAGGAGGACCGGAGTTCCTCCAGTGAAGTTGGGGGGAGGGATGAAACGGAAGAAGAGCAACAGAGGGCACAGGCAGGGACATCAGGGGTTGACAAAACCACAGAGGAAGAACAGCCCGAGGCACAGGCAGAGCCATTTGAAGTATATGAATCCCCAGCACAAGCAGAACCAGTGGGGGATGACACTGCATCTGAAGGAGAGCGAGGGGAAGCTCAAACAGAGCTGCCAGGGGACAATGTAGATGAAACCCTCGCGGAAAACCTAGATAACAGGGCAGCTCCGACAGCAAAAGGTGAAATTGGAGCAGCATCAAAAGCTGCGACAATGGAACCTGAAGATGACGGAGCTAGAGCAATGGAGGACGACATTGAGCTGGTCACAATCGAGTCTTCACCGGAATGGGCAGGAGGAGCAGTTGTGATTGAAGAAGAACAGCATGGGGGGCAGGGAAATGTTCCTTTGACTTCAGTTTTGCCTCCCTATGTTCCAGCTCCACGAGAAGAAACACTACAGAAAGGGAAGTCACAAAAGAAAACGCAGCAGAAAAGGAAGAGGACCACCAATGAGTTTGATTTAGTGGCACCAATTAGAAGGAAGCGAACTCGGTCAATTACAGCAGCAGAGGCAGCTAGAACAAAATGGGCAACCTTAGAGACACAGGTTGAACCCCCAATCCTTACACCAAAGCCGAGGGATGCTCCACAAAGGCCAGTAGAAGAAGAGCCGGGAGTTGAGGGACTCTTGTATGAGAATGCAATGCTGAAAGAGGACCTCCAAGCACTTAGAAAGGAGCTGGAAACATGGAAGGAAATCTGCCAAAAGCAGGGTGGAAGAAAGATGTATACATTAATAGAGGCTGCAGACCAAGTGGAGGAAACAGCTTCTGCTGAAGCTGGAGAAAAGGATGAGCGAATACTCTGCCCCACCTGTGGGGAGATCTTTGAGGAAGCAGGTCATAAAATTTTACTTAGCACCTATTCAGCACAACAGCCTGCAGCCACAGAAGGGAAAGCAGTGGAGAAAGAGGATGCTGCAACACAAGAACCAGCACCTTTAAACATCCTTGCTGCAGCTGCTACTTCCCATGATGCAGAAGTCATAGAACGGATGGGAGAAGAACAGGGAGTGGAGGATGCCCTGGAAATTTATAAGGAATGTATGGCAATTCCAAAATGCTCCCACGACATAGAAATCACAGAACAAATGGGAGAAGAACGGGAGATGAAGAATGCTCTGGAGCTTATAAAAGAGTATGGTGAGACCCCAGAATGTTCTCATGACACAGAAATCATGGAGCCAAAGGATACCCTGGAGGATAGTGAAGAATTTTGTGCTGTAACCCCAGAACGTTCCCAGGACACAATAATTTTAGAAGGGGAAATGGAAATGCAGGACTGTGACAAGTTGAAACAGGATGCTGCAACACAAGAACCAGCAATCCTGAACTTGACCGTCCAACCGACTGAGCAGACAGAAGAAAAAACTGGGACAGAGGATATTCTGGCATTCAACGATGAACTCTGGGTGGTGACCCCAGAAAGCTCTCATGATACAGAACTCATGGAAAAGAAGATGCATTAAAATAAAGATGAAGATGTAAGCCAGGATGTTGTCACACAAGAACCAACATCCTTGGATGCTGCAGCAAGAATCCCTGAACTGCAGTTGGAGGATAACCCGGGAATAGAGATCATTCCTGATATACAATGGAGTGATGATGAACAGGTACAGACACCCTGCTCAGGTGACACTGAAATCTTGGAGGAGGAGCTGCAAATCGAAAAGGATATCCAATCCCAGCAGCCAATTGACAAAAAAGACACTGTTACACAAGAACCAGTGTCTCCAAAAGCAATAAAGGCAGCTGCTGAAGAAGGTTTAAGGGATGCTGCTGTTACACAAGAACCAGCAACTCCCTTGATAAGATTAGATGCGCTGGAAGACACTGTCCCACAAGAACCAGTGCTTCCACCTCCTACAGGTATTATTGAATTGGATTCAGATTGAGTGTGTCTTTTCAACTTCCCCAGGCAAAGCATAAGAGAACTGCAGATATTAGCAAGTAGTGGGGGAAGGGGAACAGTAAAGTTGGGAACTGCTGGGTTGCTCACAGAAATTTTTCAAAGGGATAGAAGGGATGCCTGATTTATCTACATTCTTTCCTCTTGCCTGGACAAGGTTCAGTACAATATTCAGCTGCAGGTTGTTGCATGAGGACATGCAACAGGATAGTTGGGGGGAGATGTTGAGCCCAGAATTGGCCCTTTTTGACCATCATTTATCACTGTCCCTTACCTTGTCTCACACCAATTACCTTGGCAATTCAATTTATTGTCCTTATATATTCCCCCAATTTACCAAGGTATGGCCGATTATTGTTTTATTGTATTAATACTTATGATTGTGATGATTTAAGCTGTGCATCTCTTAATTCGTGCTAACATGATGCAAATTATGAAGGTAGTAAGATAAAGGGACTGCAGGAAGATCGGAGCTGAACGAGTCACGGAGGAAGGGACGTCCATTGCTTAAGGAAGGTTCCTTGGGGCTCAATTCGTCAATCAAGGCACAGTCGTGGCAGGACAGCTGTAACATAAAGTTCTATCTTAAGTATGTCGCTGCTCAAATCCAGCTGCGAGCTGGAAGGACCGCCACTCTTGGGACAGTTGATAACTCCTCGTATATTTGGATATTCAGTTCTGCCACGCATTGTAACAGCTAGATTATTTAGGGCGCCTGAAGATCATAGATCTTCATGGCCGCCCAATTATAGGTTTAGATGTTGCAACTTTATGTATAAATATGTGGTATTACCTCGATCAAGGGGTTGGACAGCAATTAATTAATTCATCTTGTATTAGCAGTCAAGCTGAAACTATGTACTCGTCCTTCTGTTAATATAAAGAGTTGTTTCTGAGTTAAAGAGAGCGTTGTTCAACCAGCGTCTCTGTGTGAAGACTGGGCCCGTCTTCCACAGAGATTGCTGTGTTAATTTAGGATTTCATCTTTCTGTTGTGTGATGATTTGATCTTTCGTTTGTACGCAGCAGCAATATTCATTGTGTGGATTTCTCAGTAAATGATTTAATCGTGAGATTGGGAATGGTATCAATAACAGTCGACTGAGTCAGGTTTGTTTTATGTAATTCAATTTCTGTTCACACTGTTGTGCTCATCCTACAGCTGAACGTAATCCCAGAAGCTCCTAGGAATTAGCTTTCCTGTTATGTGTTGATTGATTTATATTTTGCAATTCAGTATCTTAGAACAGTTGCATCAATCTCCTTTATTAAATTCTAGAGTAATGTTCAGGTTATGCTTCATTATTCTCAGCTTGATTTCATTAGACAGTTGATTACTTTAGAATGCAATTGAGTTTTCCTTTCTGCAATCGTTGATTAGATCTGATATTCGTTTTGCTTGATGCATAATAGAAAAGGATTGTAGTACAGCAGTTAGAAGGCAATTGGGATTGCGTAGATTCTTGGGATGAACATAGATGATAGAAGATAAAAGTATTCACTTCTGATGGTTTGTGTTTAAGCATATATTGTGCACTTGTCCTTTGAAATAAAAAGACTTTCTCGGGTTGACAATAAATTTCATACGCTCTGTGTGTTGATATTTAATTATCTGCAATTAGAGTGCTTGACAATTCCTTTCAATGCTTGCTGAGGAAATCTATTATAGATGTATGTTGCACAGTTGATAGCTTCATCCCAAATTTTTGGAGACAAATAATTTGAATCAAGCATGCATGTATCCATCTCTTTGAGAGATATGTTCTTCCTCTTAGCAACACCATTTTGCTGAGGTGTGTAGGGAACAGTGTGTTGCATATGAATGCCAGTAGAAGCACATAATTGTTTAAAATAAGATTTGATGTACTCCCCACCATTATCATATATGAGGACCTTGATATATATTCCATATGGGTCCTCAACTAAGGCTTTGAAAAGCTTGAAACAACTGAAAAATTCATACTTTAATTGGAGGAAAAAGACACAACAATATCTGGAAACATCATCTATGAAGGTTAGGATGTATTTTTAATTGTTTAAAGACACATGGGGCAATGGACCTGATATTTCACTCTGAATGATCTCAAGAGGTGTAGAGTTTTGCTCATACTTGGCTCTTTCAAAGTTATGCTCATGATGTTTTCCTAGGATACAAATTTGACAGACTCCTTTAGAAAACTCAATGTTGGGAAACCCTATGACCATATTCTTCTCATGAAGTTGAGAAAGATATTTATAATTAAGGTGACCAAACCTATCATCGCATAATTTGATTGACTCATTTGCATGAGTGAGGAGAGAAGAAGGTGAAGACAAAGGCACAAAGTGTGAAAACCTATAGACTTTTGAGCTATGGTCAACAATACCTAAAGAAACAATTCAACCTATCGAAATCTCAGATATTTCAACATCATTATGTGTGAAGACAAACTTTTTGGGAGACCTGGTGTGAGTCATCTGGTATACTGACAAGAGTTTTTTAGTAATACCTGGTACATACAACACATTAGTGAAGGAACCAAACTCAATATCAATACCGCCTTTACCTTTGCAAGTAGTTTCAGATTCATCAAGAGAGGAGAATGAATCTCTTGTATACACCATATTCCTTGAAGTTCTAGAATCAATGGTGAAATAGGTGGACTTGGATTTTCCTGCCATCAAAGCATGTACTCTCTCCTTGTCTTCAGAATTGGATCCTCCTTCCTTTTTTCTTGCACTCTTTAGAAGAGGGATGTTATCTTTCTAAATAATTTGAGCCATTTGATCAATGGTATTCTTCATGTATGAGCTCTCAAGATGAAATACCATATTACAATATGTGCAGGCTTAGAATTCTCTTTTTTCTTCTGAGAATTCTTTTTGGAATTGGGGTAGTCCTCTTGAGATTTTTGCTTGTCTTTCTTCTGATCAGGTGGTTTCTTGGGATTGACCTTCTTCTTTATTTTTGAATTCTTTGAATATCTAATAGCTAAATCATGGTCCTTGGATGGATTCTTTATTTTTACCATCAAGACCAACTTGTCTTTCTCCTAAGTGATTGATTCCATGAATTCTTCCAGTGAAGGCATCTTCCAATTTTGAACAGTAAGTTTTGTACCATGGAAGGTCGAAACAAAGAATGAGTAATGAGGGCCAATCATTGAGAGGATGGCCAATATCAATTGCTCACCTTTCTTGTAAATTCCACACTGCTTCAATTGAATAACACAAGCTTTAACCTTTGAGAAAAATTCTTGTAAGGTCTTGAAATTGCTTGGTCTCAGTGAAACTAGTTCATTCTCCAGTTGGTGGCCCCTCAATTCATTAGTCTTTCAAAATAAAGTTTTGAGATTGAACCAAAACTCATTAGGAGTGGTAATACTATATATATGGAAAATAAGATCCCTGGATGTGCTGAGACACAAGAGACCGTAAGCCTCATCTCTTTGATTGTGCCACTTTGCCTTCTTAATGAGAGCAGTAGTCTCAGTTTCAGTAGCCATAGTCACCCTATAGAGGCCTTTACTCCTCAACAAGATCTCCCTATACACCTTCCAATAAAAATAATTGAATGGATTGAGCATGATTTTTTGTGACTGATCCATGGAAGCTCTGAATTGTGCCTTTGTGAAGCTTCATTGCGCCCCTGAGATGCATAATTGCACTCTCTAGGAGACTGAAATGCACCCTCTCTCAGACTAGTTCGATCCTGCAAGAAAAAAAAAGGAGAATAGAACAAATTTATATATCTGATACCATGTGAAAATATTGTTCACACCAAGATCTACTCAAGCAATTACAAACTCTCACAAATTGCCTTGCAAAAACTTGTCATAGAACACATAAAACAGTCATGAATATGATGCAACCAGTAAAAATCTATTGAATAAGTATACATCAGAAAACCTTAGGCAATGTAATGGGTGTAAAAATATATAATTACATCATGTATTTGAAATCCAAATAAGGCATTCGAAATCCTCACAAAAGCAGGCTTACTAAAAAGATGAAAACCCCCCTAGGTGCAAAAAGTGCTTTCAAAATCACCTCTAAGGATCAAGAATTGGTAAATTATAAGTATGATGGTGTTGTAGGATGTAAAATAATACTAATTAAAACTTTTAGAAAGAGGAAACATCATGGAGGATGAGTTGGCCAAAAAACTGCTAAAGCAAAGTCAACTAGCCTTTACCTTTTTCACCAAAACAATAAAAAGCAGTAATGCACCCTTATAATCTAGGAATGGAATAAAATATCACAGAATCTCAGGAAATCTTATCCATAATATACATAAGTGCACCCTAGTGACTCAATATGGCTTGTTGTCCACACAAAAGACAAATAATGGCCAACTACCTAGTCAACACCTAGGAATTAATAAAAAAATGACTGATAAATGTATTCTAAGTATGAAATGGATAATGATGGGTTTTTAATAATCCAACAAGAGTGTCAAGGATTTAGTGAAAATAATGAGTTTCCAAGGAACCATAACCCTTTAAGGATATTTTTAGAATCCTCCCTTAAGTAGAATATAAGCCTGCACCAGCCTTTTTCCAAGTAGTGGAAAATCAGAGAATACCCCAACACTAACCCTGAATCCTATGAAACACTTTAATGAATTAAATCCAATGAAACCCTTCTTCCTATAAATTTACCAACCAATTATTGTTTTAAGAGATCCAGAATCTGATTGAATGATACATCCCTCCCAATGACCATTGAAACACCCCCACCTTAGTTTCTAATGACTTTATGCTTATAATTTGTAATCTAAGATGTGGGATGTGCATCTGTCCCTCCCTGAATATTTTCTAGTCCTAAAAGAGAACCCACAAAGCTAGAACCGAGTTCAATTTTTATGGATATCCCTATTACATCCATTCCTATTACCAATTGATCAATGCAAACCACAAATGGGAGATCTAGACTTTTATTAGGTACCTACAAATTAGTTGTCAATTTTGAACCTCCTTCTAAATCCCGGGTCCCCACTGCCTTGGGACTTAATGAATCTAGTACCACATTTGGAACACCAATTGAAATGTCTATTTTATAGTACATCTCAAAGAATGAGATAATCTGCATGAATACTTTCAACCTTGATATAACATTTCCAGTACTCTCATTGTCCACTATACCCTCATCCATTTGGTGTGAGAACCTATAAACCAACATGGCAATGTTGAATTGGGAGGATAAAATCTTATCCTTAGTTATGAGGTACTATGATGAATCAACCATTATAAGGTATGGGTCCATACCATCCATCGGACTACCCAAACACACCGCAACACCGTATTCCAACACAAATCTCCCAAACCCACCACGTATGTCTCAAACCTCAGTAACTAATCATAACCACAAGATAAAAAAAACTAAGGAAATCAAATGGACGCTTTTCTACCATAATACTTCTTACTTAACCATCCTCCACCGATAGATCAAGATACAGATCGATGGTCCTCCTTGTGACTGAGGCTCTAATTTTTATGAGATCACTATGGTAGTTGACACAAGTCACCTTACTGGAATAATTTCTTGCTTAACAATACACACAACACAAACCACAATGCTTACACAAACAAGGTGTAAAACAGGATTCCATAAGTGGCTTTATATTACTTCTATGAATTCGGTTACAACACGGAATAATTGTAAAGAAATAACTAACTACAGTCAGCCTCGGTCGTTACAACTTAGAAGTAACTGTGGTGTGTTCTCCTTGTGTGTTGACCTCACCCTCTCCTGGTTCAACATTGAACGCTGAGCTATGGCTCGATCTCAACTCTCTTCTATGAGGAGTGTGACTCTTTCACTACCTCTCTCTCTGCTCTGTCTGCTTCTTCTCGTGATTCAACACTGAATGATGATCAAAGACTCCTCCCATCTTCTACCCCTGCTACTTCTATTCCCCTGACTATTGAAATTCTCGAGACACACATCCATCTGTTTTTTAATCTTCCCATATCCTTCAAACTTGCACTGTCAACTCTTAGCCGTGCTGCATAGCCTATGTCCATGACGTCACCTGTCATATCCTTCACCAACTCGCAATAACTATATTAACTTTCTCAGCGACCCCGAATGGCTACCAGGTACAGTCCCTTGACTTTCTATTCTTCTGACCCTGCTACAGCAATCGATCACATCTCGACCTCCCTGTCGGCTGGTTTCTCATCTTCTACACTTGGCTCTGCCAAACTTGTCATGTCATGGTTCGACCTCCCTCATCGACTACCCGACGTTCTACTTCCCTTGTCGTCTATCGACTAATTCCTGTCAACCCTTGACCCATTTCCACGTCCACTGCGTTTCCCAGTCATTCACACCCTGATAGCTTCTGCTTGACTTGTTGACTTCGACAAGTCAACCTGCTCTCCGCACCAGTGGTAATCGACACTCCCGCTGGTCAGCCCCTTTCAATTGATCATCTTCTACTAATCTACCTAGGTCCCGAAGCTCCTACATCAGACTCCCTAGGTGAAAAAGAATTCGAATGCTCCGTCAGTCTCCTGAAATCCTCTTCGGAAATCCATGTCGCTTCTTGCAACTCATCATTCATCCATTGCACTAAGTATTCCTTCATTCGCGATCTACGGGTACACCCTACTTCCCGTTCTTCGATTACTTATGCAATCTCGTCTTTATGTCGGTCTGGAATTTGCTCTGTCCAATCGATGTTTATCTCTTCTTTCCTTCTGCTTCTTGAGCCTTCCTCAAATTTGTATAGGTCTGAGAAGTTGAACGTCTCTAAAATGTTCAAGTCTTTCAACAATTCCAACACATAAGCGTTGTCCAAAATTTTCTTCAAAATCCTGCATGGTCCTATCTTTTTCAACTTCAGTTTGTTGTACGTTCCTGTCGAAAATCTTTCCTTCCTTAAGTATGCATAGACTAAGTCCCCTTCCTGGAATGATTGTAGTCTCTTTCTCCTGTCATCCCTCAACTCATATGCCATGTTACTCTTCTCTATGCGCTTTCGCACATTTTATTGGACTTCCTACATATGCTCTGCAAATGATTCTGCATCTGCGCTCTTCCTGGTCTCGATCGGCAACTCGACCAAATCCATCACTCTGTGTGGGCTCCTTCCTTGAACAATCTGGAATGGGCTCAAACCTGTCGTCTGATTCATAGAATTGTTATATGCGAACTCCGCCTGTGCCAACACACTTTCCCACTTCTTGGGTCTGTCAACAGCTAGACATCTCAAAAGGTTTCCCAAACTCCTGTTGACCACCTCGGTCTGTCCGTCCGTCTACGGATGATGCACCGAACTGAACTGTAACTTTGTGTCCAATTTCTTCCATAGGGTTCTCCAGAAACGCCCCATGAATTTTGTATCCTGATCCGACGTGATACTCTTTGGAAACCCATGCAATTTGACTATCTCCTTGAAGAATAGTACAGCAATCCCTGTGGCGTCACTCGTCTTCTTACATGGTATGAAGTGTGCCATCTTTGAAAATCTAACGACTACAACAAATATTGAGTCGCTCCCCTGTTGAGTCTTCGGTAATCCCAACACAAAATCCATGCTAAGATGCTCCCAAGGGTTATTTGGTACCGGAAATGGTGTATACAACCCTATGTTCTGACTCCTTCCTTTTTCCAACTGGCAAACTTGACATTGTCGAACCCACCTTCCGACATCTATCGACTTCCTTGGCCATAAATACTTTTCGTCAACAGTGCTTTGGTCTTTTCGATGCCAAAGTGTCCGGCTAACCCGCCATTATGAAATTCTCAGATTAGGTTCTCCCTTACTGATCCTCTGGGAATACACAACTAACTTCCCCTGAACAGATAGCCTTCTTGGGTGAAGTAACACAAATATGGAGTTCTATCGAAACTCCATGGTTCACGACAAGCCTTCCATGCTTTCTTAAAATCTTTGTCGGTCTCATACTCCATCTTTATCAACTCTATCAGTGTTGCCTGAACTGTTGTCGTGCTCAATAGCGCAACTCTCCTACTCAATGCATTGGCAACTTTGTTCGACTTTCTCGACCTATGTCACAACACGAATGTATATCTCTGAAGCAGCTCCACCCACTTCATGTGTCTCTGGTCCAATTTCGACTGAGTGTTCAAATACCTCAGTGCTTGGTGATCTGTGTATAACACAAATTCCTTGGGAAACAGATAATGCCTCCACTTCTTCAATGCTTGAACAATAGCATAAAACTCCTGGTCATAGACCGAATACTTTCGCTTCGCCCCATTAAGCTTTTCACTAAAGAATGCAATTGGTCGGTCTTCCTGACTCAACACTGCCCGAATTGCCGTCCCACTCGCATCACAATCGACTTGGACAACTTTGTCAAAGTCTGGGAGCGCCAACACTAGGCTCTCAGTGACCTTTTCCTTCAAATCGTCGAAAGCTTTCTGGGATTCATCCGTCCACTTGAACTCACCCTTTCTCATACATTCTATCAGTGGTGCACAAATTCGATTGAATCCCCGAATGAACTTCCTATAGAAACTAGCAAGTCCATGGAAACTTCTCACTCCAGTCGTACTTGTCGGTTCCGTCCAATCCATCATTGCCTTCACCTTCTCCGGATCCATCACCAATCCTTTACCTGAGATTACAAATCCCAAGTACACCAATTCCTTTTTCATGAAGAAACACTTTTGTATATTTACCATCAGTTTCTCCTCCTGCAATTTCTGCAATACTTGTCGAACATGTTCCAAGTATTCTTCCTTGGTTCGACTGAAAATTAGAATGTCGTCTAAATAGACTACAACAAACTTTCCTAAAAACGGTTTCAACACTTCATTCATCAATATCATGAATGTGCTGGGTTCATTATTCAACCCAAATTGCATGACTAACCACTCGTATAACCCTTCTTTTTTTTTGAATGTTGTCTTCCATTCATCTCCTTCTCTGACCCTAATATGGAGATATCCACTCTTTAGGTCTATCTTGGTGAAGTATGTCACTCCACTCAGGCAATCCATCAAGTCGTCCATCCTCGGTGGAAACCGATACTTGATCGTGATCCTATTGATGGCTCTGGAGTCGGTACACATTCTCCATTCCCCACCCTTCTTTGGTGTCAATATCGTTGGTACTGCACATGGGCTCAAACTTTCTCTGATTAACCCTTTTTCCAACAACTCTTGGACCTGTCAGTTTAGTTCCTGTCCCTCTGTTGGGCTCATCCTATATGGTGCTTTGTTCGGCAGACTCGACCCCAGAATCAAGTCAATCTGATGGGATATGCTCCTTTTCGGTGGTAGTCCCTTCACTTTCTCATCAGCCATTATGTCCCTGAATTCTTTGAGCAACTCCTCGATCTCAACCGGAATGTTCTCCTCCCTGGTCGTTCCTTCGAAATATGGTCCTTTTGGAATGATCACAAAAAATCCCACCTGCTTCTCCTCTTCTACGAGGAATTCCTTCGTGGTGCTCATCAACACTCCCCTTTCCCAAAGGTTGTTCTCGTCATCCCTACTGTCGACTGGTTCTTCTCACCTCGGCTTAAGAGTCCTCTTCATGCCATTCTTCCACACTGTGACTGTGTTGGCTCGACCATCGTAGATCATTTTCCGATCATATTGCCATGGTCTTCCTAACAACAAATGGCATCCATCCATGGGAACTACATCGCATAGTAGGCTATCCTCCAATCCTTCAACTCTGAAGTTGATCAGGCACTATCTGGTCACCTTGACACGGTGTCCTTTTTGCAACCATGAGATCTTGTAGGTGTGTGGGTGTTCTTGACACTTCAACCCGATCTTGTCGATGACTTCTATCGACACAAGATTCTCTGTGCTTCCACCATCAACTATGGTTTTGCAACACCATTCCCCGATCTGCACCTTCATTCGAAAGATCGCCTTCCATTGTGTTGGTTCCACCAGGTCACGTTGATCTTCCTAGTTCAAGGCTCTCTAAACCGCCAAATTTTGGTTTTCCTCCTTGTCACCTCCACTGTTGTCAGATGTCAGTTCTTCCCTCTCGTCGACTTGCTCATCCCTTCAACGTCTGGGTTTCGACTCCTTTGCAGCATGTAAGTTTTCTGGGCATTCATATGCCTTGTTTCTCATTCCTCAACACTTGTAACAGACTATGGCTAGTCTGTTAGCTCCTTTCTTGTCGGATGGACCACTTCGACCATACACACCTCAACCATGGTTCTCACTACCATTGCATTGGGTTTCTTACGTCTTCCCCGTCAATGTCCCTCCTATGTGTCGGCTATCCTCGACACCTTCCTTCCTGTACCCGCTACTTTGTCCTTTCGCGGAGACAATTTTTGCACCCCGACCAGTCATCCTTCCCCTAGTCGCTGCGGATTTCCTCGACATGCTCAGCTCATCCTGAATAGCATCTTTCAAGCCGTTCACGTATCTAGCGATAGCTTCTTCTCCTTCATCATTTTGTCCTAACCGAATCGACAATCGGTAGAACTCCTCCATGTACTCTTTCACGGTCATTTCTTTCTGTCGAAAGTTCTGTAACTTCCTGAACAAGGAAATCACATAGTCACTCGGCAAGAACTTTCCCTTCAACTTGGAAACCATTCTGTCCCAAGACTTGATTTTCTCCTTGCCTTTCTTGAGTCTGTCAGCCTGTACATTGTCCCACCACAACGAGGCATGACCTTTCAACCTCAGACATGTAGTCTTCACCCGCTTAGGTTCCTCGATCTGCTCTATGTCGAAGTATTTTTCCATCTCTCTGAACCAGTCGATTAAGTCTTCTGGGTCCAGGCTTCCTGAGTACGTACACACGTCTATCTTCACCTGACCTCTCATATCTGTCAGAAGCTTAATGAGTCTTTCTTCTGGTTCTTCTACTGTGGCTTCCCGAGCTTCCACTTCCTCGACTTCGTCATTGCTGTGATCTAATGCATCAGGAATAGAACCATGCCTCTGGCTTTCTTTGATCGCTGTGACTTCGCTCGTCAAAGTGTGCATCATTCTGACACATTCGTCAAACATCTCACGATCCACAGTGACGGCTACTACACCACGCGTCCTTCGTCCTCGGACATTAACGCCTCTGTGAGCCATTTTCCAACCTTCACTGAAAACTCTCACGCGTCCAATCGCAATCGGACTTCTTTTCCGGGCTCTGATACCAACTGATGCAAGTCACCTTACTGGAATACTTTCTTGCTTAACAATACACATGACACAAACCACAATGCTTACACAAACAAGGTGTAAAACAGGATGCCAGAAGTGGCTTTATATTACTTCTCTAAATTCTGTTACAATGTGGAATAACTGTAAACAAATAACTAACTACAGTCGGCCTCGGTCGTTACAACGTAGAAGTAACTGTGGTGTGTTCTCCCTATGTGCTGACCTCACCCTCTCTTGGTTCAACGCTAAACGTTGAGCCATGGCTCAATCTCAACTCTCTTCTATGAGGAGTGTGGCTCTTTCACTACCTCTCTCTCTGCTCCATCTACTTCTTATCGTGGTTCAACACTGAACACTGATCAAAGACTCCTCATGTCTTCTACCCCTGCTGCTGCTATTCCTGAGTCTACTGCAATTCCCAAGACATGCATCCATCTTTTTTCTGATCTTCCCAGATCCTTCAAACCTGCATTGTCAGCTCTTAGCAGTGCTGCAAAGCCTCTGTCCATGATGTCACCTATCATGTCCTTCACCAACTCGCAATAACTGTATTAACTTCCTCAATGACCTCGAACAGCTACCAGGTACATTCCCTTGACTTTATCTCCTTCTGACCCTGCTACAGCAATAGCTCACATCTCGACCTCCCTGTTTGCTGGTTTCTCATCTTCTGCACTTGGCTCTACCAAACCTGTCATGTCGTGCTTCGACCTCCCTCATCAACTACCCGACGTTCTACTTCCCTTGTCATCTATCGACTAATTCCTGTCGACCCTCGACCCATTTCCACGTCTGCTGTGTTTCCCAGTCGGTCGCACCCCGACTGCTTCTGCTCGACTTGTTGACTTCGACAAGTCAACCTGCTCTCCACACCAGTGGTCATCGGAACTCCCATTGGTTGGCCCCTTTCAGTCGATCATCTTTGACTGATCTACCTAGGTCTCGATGCTCCTGCATCAGTAGTGTCCCAATGGGAGTGCAGTACACCATTTGATATTCAAGGAATGAGCATATCAGATCATTCCCACTAGAAACTAGGTGAGCATCCTCTTGGCCACATGATTAAATAAAGAAGACGGTTTATATATGATACCAACACCACTGAATAATATCTCCAACATCCTAGATTCTAGTCAAAAAATACACAAGAGAGTAATCATATTTAATCTCCTCCATTGAATTCAAATGTGATCAGATGACTCCAAACCTATTCAAACTCAACTCCTTGATCTCCTTCGTCAATGTTGGATCTTGGTTGATCCAATGGTCCAATTTAACACCAGGTTTCAACATACCAAATGCTTTCATTGGGACATATCAAGCGATCAGATCCAAAACCATTAGATCTTGGATGAATCAATGGATTGGATCATATCTCACTTAATACCATTGGGGCCAATAACAACCCTAAATATTCCAAACATTGACAGCTCCTAATAAACCATATATTCAACCATATCACTCCCACAAGTACCCAAGATGGAATCCTTCTAACTACAAAATCAGTCAAACTAGATGATCCATATTTATATCCAAACCCACCTGAAAAGTTCTACAACAACTGGGATTTTGATCAAAAAGTTTTGCGGCAGAGTAAGTAGATTTGATCTTCATTTTTAAATTCCAAAATGATATAACAACTCAGAATATCACCAATTTCAAGCCCTCAATATCCTCTTCCACTGATGGATCTTCGTTGATCCAATTATCCAAATTTTGGTTGGGCTCGCAATTGAAAATATATGTATCAGTATCTATCTTTCGGTATTGATCATAATTGTTGGATCTAAAAATATATCAACAAATAAAAGCAATCATTTTAATCAAACCCTGGGGGGAAACAACAACCCTTGATCTATCGAGTATCGAATGCTCCTAAGTAAGCCCCGAAATCCATCAGAGTTTGAATCATGTTAGTCCGAGAGACATTCTAAGGATGCAAGTTTAGAATTGTTCCTGGGCATCAATAAAATTTGTTGTGTTCTTTTGCTTAACCAAAATCACATTGACCATAAGATAAAACATATATCCAATCTTGGAATAATGTGGGAAGTATTTCAATATGCCAATTACAAGAATTTGAATGAATTGCTGTTAACGGAATGGCAAAAAACAAAGGTACTGCAGAGAGTAAATATTTATTTTATGTTTGAGAATAACGTACCCAGCCTAAGAGAGGAATTCAGTAGTTGTAGCAAAAATGATTGCAGAACTAAACTTGAACAATATGAGGATATTATTCCCAGATAAAAAAACATGAATACTTCACGCCATTATCATTCTAGGAACAACAATTTTAAGCTCACAACATGTATTGAAAACATAATAAAATTCATAAATCATGAGCAATATGACAGAGATGAATTAACAGGAGAAAATAATAATAACTGGACATATCAAAAGTTTGAATCCATAAAAATCCAAGATCGGGAAAAAATGATGTTCTTCTTTATATATTGATCGGACTGCAAAATAACAGAAGTTACACATCATACAAAAAGAGCTGACCATTGGCCATTGCCTATTCTACTATATATAGCCTTCACAGGATTTACAAAATAAGTTGTTACAAAGAGTTTGTTATGTTGAATATTGTAACTTCAAAGAATATTATATTTGTACTTTATTATTCCGGAGATGTTTCATCCCTCCGAGGTAACCCTATTATGTATCCGGAGATGTTTATTCCTCCGAGAGTTTGTATTAACTAGGGTTATTAGACCCACCATGTGGGGGTCGGCCTTGTGGTTATATTTTTGGGGTTATTAGACTTCTCCAGGAGAGGTCGGCCCCATTAGGTCTTTTAGTCAGTTAGGAGTTAGTATAAATAAGAGAGGTGAACTCCTCATTAGATCACTCACTCACTTGTGGAAGAGTGCGCACTTGTCTGGGAGATCTTCTAAGGAGACAAAGAAGGAAGGAGCACATCTTGTATTTTGGTTGATCATCTTATTGAGGAAAGCTTTGCTGGGTTTTCTACCCCATGAGGGTTTCCCAGGGTATATTGTGTGTCTATCTTGTGATTTTGTTTCTTTCAGTGATCTTGCTTGTCTATTTGGTTTAAACTTAACATGGTATCAGAGCTAGACTGAATAGGACATCTTTCACAAGGTAAGAATACCTCTCTCTCTCTCTTTGGTGAAGTTAGGGTTTCAGCCCAAAGTTGGTATTATTGATTTTTGGTTGCATGGATGGATAGCTCTTTTCAATACCTTTCTTTTGAGCTATAGATCGAACTTTTTGGTTGGGTAGAACTCCGGGAAATCCAAACCCTAATTCTACCAAAAGTGCGATACGTCAGAATTTGGTTTTAGAAAAAAGTTGTAATTTTTGAATTCTGATTACATGGCTGGATAGCCCTTCTCAAGAGAATTCTTTTGAGCTATAGATCGAACTTTTTGGTTGGGTAGAACTCCGGGAAAGTCAAACCCTAATTCTACCAAAAGTGCGATAAAACTCTGTTCCAGATTCCGGAAAAGTGAAAAGTAACTTCCCAGGTAAGTCTACTCTGTCTCTTGGACTCCCCCAAGAGAAGATGGCTCCAAACACTAAGCTTGAAGACAAGCTAGAAGGTATAGAGAATTTCTGAGCATGGAAATACAGAATTGGTCTCATTCTTGAGGAGAATGATCTTGCTCATTATATCAAGGAGGAAGTTGCAGAACCAGAAGAAGATGAAGCCAAAGAAAAACACAGGAAGGATTTGACTAGGGCAAAGAGAATCATAGTTGATTCTATTAAAACCACTTGATTCCCCAAGTGGCTTCCAAGAAGACTCCAAAGGAAATGTATGATGCCCTAGGAAGAATGTATGAAGGAAAGAACATCAATAGGAAGATGAATCTAAGGACTCAGTTGAAGAGTACCAAGATGCACAAAGGAGAATCCATTCAAGACTAATTCTCAAGAGTCTCTCTAATCAAAGAGCAACTAGATGCCATTGGTGATACTCTTGATGAAGATGAACTTGTGATGACAGCTCTAAATGGTCTCACTAGACCTTGGGAGTCATTCATTCAAACTATGTGTGCCAGAAAAGAAAGTATGAAGTTTGATGTAGTTTGGGAGGATTGTGTACAAGAGGAGGCTAGGGTTGCAAATCAAGAAGCCTTGCTCAAAGAGGATGACCAAGCCTTGGCTACCCACACCAAAAGAAGAAGGAGTCAATCCTACTCCAAGAAGGGTAGTCACAAGGAGTCTCATCCTCCTCACAGATTTCATAAAAAAAAGAGGTTCTACTCAAAGAAGGGATTACTCTTCTTTCCAGTGCTATTCTTGTCACAAAATAGGACACATTGCTAGACATTGCCCTCTACAGAAGAAAAAGGGTACTTACTACAAAAGACACCAAGCACATCTTGCAGAAGATGATAGTGAAGAAGAAGAAGTAGAGGAAGAAAGGTCTCACAATAAAAGGCCTAGAGATGAAGAGGAAGAAGAAGAAAGGACCTTCTTCAAAAGAAGGTCAAGAAGAAATACAGAAGAAGATGCAGAAGAATATGTTCTCTTCTCTGCACTCTCTGGATCCATAACCCCTAGAGAAGGTACATGGCTTATTGACAGTGGTGCTTCAAAGCACATGACAGGACAGAAAAGGACTCTCTCAAATCTTGAAGAAAAGACTTCTCCCCAAAAGGTATCTCTAGGAGATGACTATCAATATCCCATTAAGGGAATTGGTGAAGCAAACTACAAACTCGATTCTGGAACTCCCATGAAGATGAAGGAAGTTTTATATGTTCCAGGATTGAAGAAGAATTTGCTTTCAATCTCAGCTTTAGACAAGAAAGGCTATAGAGTTGCATTCATTGATGGACAAGTGTTAATGTGGTCCAAAGGCAAATCTATTAAGGATGCAATTGTTATTGGTGAAGAGGAAGGAGGTTTATATAAACTCAAGGGTCATCCGGAAGCTGCTCTTGTTCATGAAACCTCTATCCCCAGTGAGCTATGGCATAGAAGACTAGCTCACATTAACTACAAAGCCTTACCCTATGTAAGCAAGGTGGTCATAGGACTACCAGATTTAAAGGTTGATCATGATGGCTCATGTAAAGGATGTAAGAAAGGAAAGAATGTCAAGAACCCCTTTCCAAAGAGTGAAACAAAGACTAAGGGTATCTTGGAGTTAATACACTCAGATGTATGTGGTCCAATGCCCACCACCTCTCTAAGTGGATTTGAATACTATCTTTCATTCATTGATGATCATTCAAGGAAAACTTGGATATACTTTCTAAAGGGTAAGAATGAAGTTTTTGGAAATTTCAAAGAGTTCAAGGCTCTAATAGAAAATCTCTCAGAAAAGAAAATCAAGATTCTCAGAACAGATAATGGTGGAGAATATACTTCAAAAGAGTTTGAAGAATTCTGTAAAGAAGCTGGAATCAAGAGAGAACTAACCACTCCCTACAATCCCCAACAAAATGGGGTTGCAGAAAGGAAAAATAGAACCATCATGGAAGCTGTGAAGACTATGATACATGACCAGGATCTTCCCATGTATCTATGGGTTGAAGCAGCCAGAACAGCAGTATATGTTCAAAACAGATTATCTCATAGTGCTCTTGATTTCAAAACTCCAGAAGAAGTGTTTTCTGGAAATAAGCCCGAGGTAAGCCATCTTAAAATATTTGGGTGTCCTGTGTACATCCACATTCCAAAGGAAAAGAGAACCAAGTTGGATACTTCTGGTAAGAAAGGAATATTTGTTGGTTACTATGAATCATCCAAAGCCTTCAGGATTTACATACCAGGCTTTCATCATATAGAAATCAGTAGAGATGTAACTTTTGATGAAGAAGCAGCTCTCAAGAAATCAAGAAAATGCCAACTTGAAGAAATCTATGAAGAAGATCCTTCTTCTAGAAACTCAGAGGTTGTTCACATCCTTGAAGATAATCCACCAGAGGATCATGACATGTTGGAACCACAAGAACCTCTTATCTCAGATTTATCAAAGAAAAGAAGGCCAGCATGGGCTAGAGATATTATCCAAGGGGCTGAAAAATATGGTGCTCCTGAAGGCTCCATTAGAGAAAGAAAGAAACCAAAGCTAGTGTCCAACTATATGGCCTTGATGTGTGATCTTGTGGATCAACTACCTACTAGCTATGAAGAAGCATCTCAAAAGAAAGAATGGGTAGAAGCAATGACAGAAGAATATCAGTCGATAATGAAAAATGATGTTTGGGATATAGTCCCCAAACCAAGAGATAAAAGTGTGGTTTCTTCCAAATGGATTTTCAAGATAAAACATGCTGCAGATGGTAGCATTGAAAAATACAAGGCAAGGTTTGTAGCCAGAGGATTCTCTCAAAAGGAGGGAATTGACTATGAAGAAACATTTGCACCTGTTGCTAGGTATACTTCAATTAGAACTATCATGGCACTTGCATCCATGATGAAATAGAAATTACATCAAATGGATGTTAAGACAGCTTTTCTGAATGGTGTAATTGAAGAAGAAGTATACATAGAACAACCTCAAGGTTTTGAGGTCAAAGACGGAAGGACCCATGTATGCAAACTGAAAAAGGCATTATATGGATTGAAGCAAGCTCCCAGGGCTTGGTATGGAAGGATTGACAGTTTCTTAACAAGCATGGGCTTTACCAAAAGTAAAGCTGACCCCAATCTTTATCTTAAAGTGATGGATGATGAACCTGTTATATTGCTGTTATATGTAGATGATCTATTTCTAACCAGAAATGAGAATCAAATCATTGAAAGCAAGAAGAAGCTTTCTTCAGAATTCGAAATGAAAGATCTCGGATTAATGCACTACTTCTTAGGCCTAGAAGTGTGGCAAGAGCCAAAAGGAATCTTTCTAAATCAAGGTAAGTATACTGTGGAGATTCTCAAAAGATTTGATATGTTGGAGTGTAAAGCCATGGCCACTCCCATGGACTCCAACCTGAAACTATTAGTTAATGATTCATCAGAACTAGTGGACATAACCCTATATAGACAAATCATTGGATCATTGATGTATTTGACAAATACTAGGCCAGATATATGCTTTGCTGTAAATACCCTAAGTCAGTATCTAGTAGAACCTAGAAAGGTTCACCTTATAGCTGCAAAGCATATAATGAGGTACCTAAAAGGTACAGTGGACTTTGGCCTATACTATCTTGGAGGGAATGAACTCAAGTTACATGGTTACTCAGATTCTGATTGGGCAGGTAGTGTCTCAGACAGAAAAAGTACTTCAGGCGGATGTTATGGCCTTGGATCTGCCATGATCTCCTGGTTCAGCAAGAAACAATCTAGTGTGGCCCTCAGTACTGCTGAAGCAGAATACATAGATGCTTGCTCTGCCAGCTGTGAAGCAGTGTGGCTTCGGAAACTCTTATCTGGAATTTTTGACTTAGAAATGGATCCCATTGTGATTATGTGTGATAATCAAAGCTGCATTAAGATGACTGAAAATCCTGTGTTCCATGATAAGTCAAAACACATTGAGATCCGTTACTTCTATATACGAGACATGGTGCAGAAAGGAGCCATCAAGCTCGAATACATAAGCACTGAGGATCAGATTGCCGATATCCTGACTAAACCCTTGTCTCGAGTAAAGTTTGAACACTTCCGAGACATGCTTGGTATAGTCTAGAAGGACCCACCTCGAAAGGGGGAGTAGTATAGCATTTTATAACAATTTTTTGTTTTGTTGCACTTAGCTACTTACAATTATTTAGATTTAGAACTCTTATATATCTTTTATTTTTATGGATAAATGTTTTGATATTAAATGTATTAGTGAGAATACATGCTAGATGTATACATGTTTTGGTGTGATGTATACATGTTTTGATGATTAAATGTATTAGTGAGAATACATGCTAGATGTATACATGTTTTGGTGTGATGTATACATGTTTTGATGATTAGATTTATTAGTGAGAATACATGCTAGATGTATACATGTTTTGGTGTGATGTATACATGCTTTGATGATTAGATGTATTAGTGAGAATACATGCCACATGTGATACATGCTTTTGGATATTTGTACCTGTATAGATGAGAATACAGAAGGGGATTGGATCATCCCTGGACTTTCAGTCCTAAAGAGAGCCGTAGACGTGAGGTCTCCGAGAATGAAGTCCTTAGTGGACAGTTGAGGGGATTGGATCATCCCTGGACTTTCAGTCCTAAAGAGAGCCGTAGACGTGAGGTCTCCGAGAATGAAGTCCTTAGTGGACAGTTGAGGGGATTGGATCATCCCTGGACTTTCAGTCCTAAAGAGAGCCGTAGACGTGAGGTCTCCGAGAATGAAGTCCTTAGTGGACAGTTGAGGGGATTGGATCATCCCTGGACTTTCAGTCCTAAAGAGAGCCGTAGACGTGAGGTCTCCGAGAATGAAGTCCTTAGTGGACAGTTGAGGGGATTGGATCATCCCTGGACTTTCAGTCCTAAAGAGAGCCGTAGACGTGAGGTCTCCGAGAATGAAGTCCTTAGTGGACAGTTGAGGGGATTGGATCATCCCTGGACTTTCAGTCCTAAAGAGAGTCGTAGACGTGAGGTCTCCGAGAATGAAGTCCTTAGAGGACAGTTGAGGGGATTGGATCATCCCTGGACTTTCAGTCCTAAAGAGAGCCGTAGACGTGAGGTCTCCGAGAATGAAGTCCTTAGAGGACAGTTGAGGGGATTGGATCATCCCTGGATTTTCAGTCCTAAAGAGAGCCGTAGACGTGAGGTCTTCAAGAATAAAGTGATGGGGATTGCATCATCCCGGAACCACTAGTTCAAAATGTACGTGATGGGGATTGTATCATCCCCGGACCTTGGTCCCTGAATTGATCCGTAGACGTATGGTCTTCGAGAATAAAGTGATGGGGATTGCATCATCCCGAAACCACTAGTTCAAAATGTACGTGATGGGGATTGTATCATCCCCGGACCTTGGTCCCTGAATTGATCCGTAGACGTATGGTCTTCGAGAATAAAGTGATGGGGATTGCATCATCCCGAAACCACTAGTTCAAAATGTACGTGATGGGGATTGCATCATCCCGGAACCACTAGTTCAAAATGTACGTGATGGGGATTGTATCATCCCCGGACTTTGGTCCCTGAATTGATCCATAGACGTGTGGTCTCCGAAAAGTGGGGATTGTATCATCCCTGGACTTCGGTCCCTGAATTGATCCGTAGACGAATGGTCTCCGAGAAAGTGATTTTATTGATGATGTGGTTACTTGTATCGGTAGGATACTTGTATTGATGATGTGGTTACTTGTATCGGTAGGATACTTGTATTGATGATGTGGTTACTTGTATCGGTAGGATACTTGTATTGATGATGTGGTTACTTGTATCGATAGTATACTTGTATTGATGATGTGGTTACTTGTATCGGTAGGATACTTGTATTGATGATGTGGTTACTTGTATCGGTAGGATACTTGTATTGATGATGTGGTTACTTGTATCAGTAGGATACTTGTATTGCTGATCATGTGATGACGATGCTGCTGATCGTGAGATGATGATGCTGCTGATCGTGAGATGACGATGCTGCTGATCGTGTGATGACGATGCTGTTGATCATGTGATGACAATGCTGCTGATCGTGTGATGACGATGTTGCTGATCATGTGATGACGATGCTGCTGATCGTGTGATGACGATGCTGCTGATCGTGTGATGACGATGATGCTGATCGTGTGATGATGATGCTGTTGATCGTGTGATGACGATGCTGCTGATCATGTGATGACGATGCTGAAGATCGTGATGTTGATGTTGACATTGATGTACCAGTAACTATTTGAGTTACTGATGAAGACAAATTGAAGAAAGCTTCCGATGATTTATAGATGTATCATGTATAGTGACTCCTTGCTCCTGCAGATGTTGTTATAATATCCTTCTCGTTAAGGGGGAGTGTTGAATATTGTAACTTCAAAGAATATTATATTTGTACTTTATTATTCCGGAGATGTTTCATCCCTCCGAGGTAACCCTATTATGTATCCGGAGATGTTTATTCCTCTGAGAGTTTGTATTAACTAGGGTTATTAGACCCACCATGTGGGGGTCGGCCCTGTGGTTATATTTTTGGGGTTATTAGACTTCTCCAGGAGAGGTCGGCCCCATTAGGTCTTTTAGTCAGTTAGGAGTTAGTATAAATAAGAGAGGTGAACTCCTCATTAGATCACTCACTCACTTGTGGAAGAGTGCGCACTTGTCTGGGAGATCTGCTAAGGAGACAAAGAAGGAAGGAGCACATCTTGTATTTTGGTTGATCATCTTATTGAGGAAAGCTTTGCTGGGTTTTCTACCCCATGAGGGTTTCCCAGGGTATATTGTGTGTCTATCTTGTGATTGTGTTTCTTTCAGTGATCTTGCTTGTCTATTTGGTTTAAACTTAACATGTTACAGCCCAACGATTTATGCAATTCTGTTTGTACTTTCCAACAAAGTCTGTTACACAAAACAGTCATACTGAATACTACTGACATCTATGACTGTGGCTGAAATCCATTCAACTGGTGAAGCAATATGTCTTGCCGAATGGAAAAACACCTACTAATCCGAGGCGACCTCGTATTATTAGCAGTGCTTCTTTACTTTTAGGGATGTTCTAAGCTTAATAACCGTCAAAACATTTTTTGCGCTATGGAGATGCTGATGCAACCACTTCACTCTCATGTGTTTCTAACAAAACCTTCATCATTTATCCCTTCTACCCCATCCAATCCTTTTTCTCTCAAACCTTTTTTTTTATGGGGAAAAATTTCATCAACGTCACGGAGTTGTGAAACAAGACCTGATCTCTCTCTCAACAATCTAAACCATTCAGGTACCACTGCTTCACAATTTGATCATCCTTTGCTGGGACCAGCATGTACCACCTGAATGTCTATGAATGTGCATCTACGAGCTTCTCATGAACGATGGTCCTCCATGCCCTTAATGATCCTTGTGTGCTTCCGCTGGAGATAAAATGTGCCATCGAAACCACGTATCCTTGTCGCTTAACTTGACAGCTCTGGTAGACTCACACATTAAGCTTTGCGTTCTGGATGCATGATGATTGAGAAATTCATGACTTCAAACTATGCAACTGCTTGAGTATTTATAGCCTCACCTGCTCGCTCCATGAAAATCATGTTGTCCTTGGGTAATGATTACCCAACCACCCGTCGGTATTTTGCATGCCAGGTGAAGATTGTTCTATGTACGAAGGTAGTGGCAGTAATGAGTGTCGAGGGATGCCACTTCAAACCGGCGGCAGAGGATGACAAGACTGTTGGGAGGAGTCTCCTTTGAACCATGCAGAGAATAAAGTACGTTGAGGAGTCGTATGTCAAGAACCACAAGTAGTTTCAGGACCCCAAAAAAGTAGTTTAGAGATACCACTTTTAGGCCCCTAAACAATCCTGGAGCTACCACGTGGAAGTAACGTTTTTTTTTCCAGGGACGTATTGTGAGAGTTAAAATCCAAGCAATTTTATAACACTGTCACTTAGGTGACTGTCGATATTCTGACAAGTCTTTCTTGAGATCTATGCCATGTGAGTGCAACTTTTGAAAGTGGGTCCCTTTTTCACATGGCCTATCTGTCTAGTGATCCGTGGCCTAAAAACCACCATGGTGACTTAGCGGTTTCAGGGCCCTGAAAAGGTGGTTCAGAAAAACCGCTTTTAGGCCCCTAAACAATCCTGGAGCTTCAACGTGAAGGTATCGATTTTGTTCCAAGGATATGTTGGGAGTATTAAACTCCGTGCAACTTTATTATCATGAAGCATGGGTATCCATTGATTCCTCCTACTTACTTCCCCGAGTCATGCAATCTGCCAGCGCATCTTTATCAGGTGGACCCACCTGTCTTGGCAACGCCTTCAAGGCTCTGAGCTAATTTGAAGTTTCCACGTGCTCATGGTGGTTTTTCATCAGGGGAGATCTGAGCTGGGTAAACACCATGCGTTTGGGGGTCCTGGCCGCACCATCCACTGCTAATTTGGGAATAGCCCCTCTTCTGAGCTTTGGCTACATATGACTGTCGCCATGGTGTGACTGTCTTTAGATTTGACTGTGCCATTATTGTTCCAGACTTTCACTATGAGGTCTTTCTCAGCTTGGTGTATACTAGAGCTTCCTTCGGCTGATCATGGTGAGGGTATTAGTGCTAACATTGGCTTCAGCGAGAATAACCTCTTCCTTCGGAAGGGGTTAAGAACAGTAGACTAGTTCCTTTTAATCCCATTGGGTTTCGGAGTTGTACCTATCCTTTATTTTAAAATGAAGTAGCAGAGAGTAATAAGAGGGAAAAGTAACAAAATGATCAAAACTTTTGTAAATAGAAAGAAGGAAAGACATATGTTACCGATATGGTACAATGGATCCACTTATAGAGTAGGTTGGAAATTAGTAATGAAAAAAATGCTTCAAGGATCTCCCGTTTACATGGTTGCCAAAGATCTCCTCATTTAGTTGAGCCAATTCATATGTGTAACTTTCATGGGATGTAATAATCTTGAAAGGGCCCTGCCACAGGTTGTCAAATTCCCCATGTTTAGCTCTTTCTTCTTTTCTAGCATCCCACTTCAGAACAAGATCTCCCTGCTTAAAATCTCAATCAATGGCCCTCCGATCAAAGGTCTCTTTAATCTTGTCCTGGTGGATTTTAGAGGACTCGTCCAGCTGCTCCCTGACCTGTTGAACCTCTATCAGCTGATGAATTCTTCTCTCCATGTCATTTGGTTCTTTGCTTTCTGGCTGTAATAGTTTCATTATTGGGAGACCCAACTGGATTGGGAGAACCGCTTCTTTTCCATAGACCAATTGAAATGGAAAAGTGCCTATATCTCTCTTGACACTAATCCTATCTACCCATAATACAAATTTTAGTTGGGGGTATCAGGCCCTT
Source organism: Larix kaempferi (assembly GCA_027924585.1). Classification (NCBI taxonomy): domain Eukaryota; kingdom Viridiplantae; phylum Streptophyta; class Pinopsida; order Pinales; family Pinaceae; genus Larix; species Larix kaempferi. Next base: position 7,345,924 of record BSBM01001365.1, read on the forward strand.
TTGTTCGCATTGAGCATTTTCTTGATAATAGTCACCAGGATTTTGTTTCAGGACTCATCCACGTCGTTTCCCTGTGGGTAGTATGTTGTTGAATGAATCAACTCAATGTTGTAATTATGACAAAATCTCATCATCTTATAGGATTTAAAAGCTTGAGCATTGTATGTATTTATTTTCCTTCGCAACCAAATCTGGCCAAAATGTTTTCTTCTAGGAAGCCTATTATGACTGTGTCATTGGCATTCCTTGTGGGGATTGCTTCCACCCACTTTGTGAAGTAATCGGTGGCCGTAAGAATCCATCTGTGTTGGTCAATGGAATGAGGGGCTATTTCTCCAATAAAATCAAGGCTCCACTGTTGGAAAGGTTATTCTACCCTGATGGGTTTAAGGGGTAGAGGTTTAAGCTTTTGTTTTCCGGTGAATAGCTGACATTCTTTGCATGATCTGACAATCTTGTTAGCATCTGTGAATAATGTAGGCCAGGAGTACCCAGCTCGTAGGACTTTATAAGCATTTTCTCTCCATGCGTGATGTCCTCCACACATTCCTTTGTGAAAATATATCACTATGCCTTTTGTCTCTTCTTCTAGACCCGACGAGAATGTGAGGTGTTGTAGATAATGTACTATGTCCCTTTACCGGTCAGACCCAATCAACTTCTCAGCAACATTGTCAGGAAGGTTTTGATGACCATCTCTTTCCTCTTAACCAAGAAGTTGATCAATTAGATTGATTTCAAGATCTTGGTAATTTGACTCAGTTAGGATTTTGGCTAGACCTTGTCCCTTCACCAATTTGGTAGGCTTTATTTCCATGTCATACTCCTGGATTTTGGAGATCCACTTCCCCCTCCTTCCATCACTGTCGGGTTGACACAAGATGTCCTTGATGGTACTTGCTGGGACATATGCGATGATCATGGAATGCAGCACATAATTCCTAAATGTCTTGAGGGGTTTGACAAGTACATAAGTCTGTTTTTCCATTGTGTTGTATTTCAACTCGGATTCCCTCAATGCTTGGCTACAGAAAGCAATGGGTTGCTCTTGCCCTTCATAATTTTTCTATAAGAGAACCGCTGCAATAGTAACCTCAAAGGCAAAGGAGAATATACAAAATTCTCTCGTATAATTAGGGATATTTAAGGGGCATCCTTTCTGTTTAAAGGAGTCTCTTGTAACTGTGGTCCATTTTATTTTGGCATCCTTTCTTATCATGTTAGTAATTTCCTTCATTATTTCAGTGAAGTTAGGAATAAATCTTCGTAGAAAATTTATTTTACCAATAAAAGACCATACCTCCTTTTTATTCCTTGGGAGATCAATAAGGCATCTTCAGCTGCTCCACCAAATACAACATCCCGACATGAACAACATTAGCCTGTTCCTTCAAACAATTTATAACCAATTGTGAATATCCAAAAACCCGAAGCCTTTGTAACCCTGTTCTTAAAGCAATTCTTAGCAAGTAGTACAGTCCCTTAAACGCTCCTTGATTATTAGTTCCAGGCCCTATCCCAACGTGGCCTTTGAAGTAATTTTCCTTATCCACAAACATAATGAACCCGAACCAACTCTTTTGATTTCTCTCTTGACTTGCCCCATCAAAATAATACCATGACCATCTCTCATCAATAATTAGGATCACCAAGAGTCTTCCAATCTCTGTGATTAGCTTGGGTTTGTAGTATTGGAAAATGGCCTTGCACTAAGCAAACACCTGCATATCATTAATAGATTGATCCTTAAATATGACCACATTTTGTGCCATCCATATGCCCCATGAGACAATGAGGGTAGGAGCTCTAAATCTGGAACCACCTCATGCAATTGGAAAAACCTCCTAAAGCAACTTTCCACCAAGTTACCAACCCATAAAATCGAGCTTTTAGAATGCTTGCACTCCTCCTGCCAAACTTCACTAGCAAATACACAACCAATAAAGAGATGTTGAATTGATTCCTCAACCGACTTGCATAGTGAACAGATCCCTGGACCATTAAAACTGAAGCACTAAAGGTGATCCCATGTCAATACTCTATTCCCTGGAATTAACCATAAATTTAATATACTCTTGGGCAAGCCTTTGATTTTTCGGATTTCCTTCCACTACCACCTAGTCCCCTGATATTTTGGAAATATCGAATCATAACCCAACTTTGTTGAATAGTGTCCCCCCTTAGAATTATATCTATGTCTTAATTCATCTTCTTCTCACGTTAAATATATGTGCCCCTACACCAATAATCCACAGAATTTGTCCTAGCTTCTCTTCCAGGGACCCGAAAGTCCTAGCTCCTCAGCCGACTTCCAACCTTGTCTCCACAGGTTGGTTCTATCTTCCTTGAATACCTTGTCAAGTGTAGAAATACCCATATTATGTAAGAACTCGACAAGTCCCTCGAGCAAGTAAAAATATCCGGTCAACCCCAGAATCGAGTCACATCCCAACCTAACCGATCTCCCATTACCAATACTCAATGCTAAGAAAGGTCCAAGAACAGAGAAAGTATTTACCAATGCTCTCCAATGATTAGAGTCCTTCGGTACATTCTTCTCATTTCGTCTCATCCACTCCACCACAGAATCTGAGGCAATATATTTTGCAATCAAAATACGCTTCCAAAGGCTATATTTAGCCAGAAAATTTTGTAACGATTTTACTGCTAGTGGTCGATTGAAGAAGAAAATATTCTTAAGCCCCCATCCACCCAAGCATTTGGGTTTTGCTAACACTTTCCAACTAGCCAAATGGAATCCCTTGTCTTACTTCCTATTTCTCCGAAGCAAATTAAAACATAGCTTACGAATAGAATTTAGGATTGCCACTGGAATAGAAGCCATCAGGTGCCAAAATACTAGGATAGCCTCTAGAACTAACTTAACAAGAACCAATCTACCCCCTCTGGATAGTCATCTATTGCACCACATATTGATCCTTCCATCCATCCTCTCCACGATCCATCTCCAGTCCTTTATTATGTATCTATTAGGCTTCAAATTGTATCCAAGGTAGGGGATACCTTCCTCCATCACCCAACACTCGAAAGGAAAGTAACCTCTCCAAACTATATATCACCCATATGATCCTCCAATAAGCACAAAGCATATTTTTCATTGTTGATCTCCGTCCCTGTTGATCTCTAGAACAACTCCAAATTTGTTCCCAACCTATGAAATTCATTAGCATATTGAAAGAAAAATAGAAACAGATCATCCAAAAACATAAGATGAGTAAGGGACTCTCTACCATTGAATGAGACTCCCAAGAGTCTTCTTTTACACTGAGTAATCAGCAATCTGCTCAAACCTTTGATGATCAATAGGAACAAATAAGTCGAGAGCAGTCATGCTTGCCTGAGTCCCCTTGAATATTTAAGGAAGGTCAATCCCGACCCATTGATGACCACAACAAAATGAGGTGTGGTCACATAGTCCATAATCCAATTAGTCAAATCCAAATTGAACCCAATATGCAAGAGAACCAACCTAAGAAAAATCCAAGGCCTTATCATAAGCCTTAGATAGATCCAACTTCACTGCCCCACTTTCATCTTTTGAGTTTTAATGGAATGAATGCCTTCTTGAGTCGTGCCAACGGCTTCATGGAAGAGCCTCCCCTTTAAGAAGATGAATTGTTCCTTTGACATATAATCAGAAATGTAGGGTTTGATTCGAATATTTATAACCTTAGCTATAATCTTATAGATACCATTGCAGAATGAAATAGGTCTGAAATTTGAGAAGGATACAGGCTTATCCTTCTTGGGAATCAAAGAAACCAAGGTCGCATTGAGTGATGTTGGAATGATACCGGAAAGTCTCACCTCATTAAACACCTTTACAATATCCTCACCCATCAATTCGAAAAAATCAAGGAAGAATTATGGAGGCCAACCATCAGGTCTCAGACTTTTATCCTTGCATAAAGCCTTTAAAAAACTAGATAGTTCATTGATGGAAACTTCCTTGTACAACCGATTTCTCTTCTATGGGTTCAATAATCTAGGGAATTTCTCGATAACCTATAACATCCCTATCATATTTGGATGAACTTGCTCAGAGTATAAAGCATGGAAATGATTAGCAGTTGAATTTGCAAGTTTAGAGAAACCCCTAACAAGGTTACCCACAGAATATTGAATGTCCCAAATAGTGTTGTAGTTCCTTCAATGAGCAGCCATATTCTGAAATAATTTGGTATTTTTGTCACCTTCCTCTAGCCACATGACCCTTCTCTTCAACCTCCATTCCTCCTCCAACTCTTCCAAAATTTTGCTTATCATTCTCCAGTTGACACCTATGCCCGCTTATCCTCCACATAGAATATTACCGGATCGATTGAGAACAAACCTTCCAACCTTATCTCAGCCTCAACTAGACTAGCTTCATGAGATATTTGTATTCCAAAATTCCACTCCAAAAACTTCCCCTTTAAAACCCTTAGATTATCAGCAAGATGAATTGAAGCACTTCCATATCCCCCCCAAATATGATTCCAATTATCCTTAATTAACTTGCAAAACTAGGAATATTTGACCGACCAGAGTTATATTTAAAGGGAGAACTGGGATTATCTTCTAGGGACCCAATTTCAAGGCATATTTGGAATTTATCAGAGAAAATACAAGGACTTACCCATGATCCAAACAGGTCCAGATCATCAATTAAATTGACATGCATAAAGAATATATCGAGCCTCTTGGAACAACCTTGTGAACCAGTGTGCTTGTTATTCCAGGTAGGCTTGAGTTCCACCGGATTGATATCGATCCAACCATTATGCTTGAACAAGTCCCAAATGTCAGTAGCTAAAGCATCTTTACAGGCTAGGTCTCCCCAAATCTCATCCACCCCAAAATTCATGTTCAGATCGTCCCCAACAATCAGGTTATCTACCTTATAACATCCTTGCTCAAAAAGAGAAGTCCAAAATTTCAACTTGTCATCATATGCCCTGTAAATGTTAAGGAATAGAAAAATCTTCTCCAACTCAATGCTAAATGCTTCCACTCCCAGCACAAACCGCCTCACAAAGGAATTATCCACCCGTGGGTTCTAAGAAAAACCAAAAATTATACCTCTAGATCTTCCACAATCATTCATAGCAGGAAACATTTTCTCTAGCCGAATAACAACCTCAAAACCCACCGACATCGTTTCTTGCAAAAATAAAATGTCAAGTTTCTCCACCTCCACTATTCTCTTGAGGGATAGCAATTTGGCCTGCCCTCTGAGGCCTCTTACATTGATCGAGGAAAGCTTCATTAGGACCCTCCCTCCTGCGGCTTTCCTTCTCTAAGTACCCATGATAGTTTAAACTATCAACCGTGCAAAATTTCTCCTTAGCATGGTGCATATGTGATTTGCATCCTGCCTTCCCCTGAATGAAAACCACAGGTTCCTCCAAACCAATACCTCCTACTATCTCAGACCCTTTCGAACATGATTGAAGGAAATAGGGACCCCTGCCGTCTCAATGGGAAGGATAACATCACGGATTATTTCTACTAACGGCTCATCCTAAACTATAGGAGAGCGTTTGGACCTTGGTAAGTCTTCCTTTGATCTCAAATATTGTGAATTACTTTCTTCCCCCCCGGTGCCTCTTTCATCTTCCAAATTTTCTTCTTGAATTTCAAATTGCAATATGCCACCACATGTCCATATAGGTGACATCTAGCATATCTAAAAGGCACATTTAGGTAGTTCATATTTTGTGTGAATATATACTCACCAGCAACTAAACCAATGAACTCAAAAAATCAATGACTCACGTCTACCTCCACGAGAATCCTTGCAATAGATCTACACTGAGAATTAAAAAGATCTATAATTATGTTAAGAAGGCTATCTCAGCACTCGATGGCGATAGTTCTGAGATACTCCTAGTTGCTACAATGATCTGAATTACTGAAACTTTGTATGATAAAATTAATCTGAATAGAGATATCTTAAATATTGTATACTTTGATACTTTTGAATAACAAGTATGTTTTTTCTCAGGTGAAAAAAAAATGTGAAAGATATGACACGTTACTTTGGGAGATGTATGTGTGTTATCTTGCTTTATGTTTAACAATTTATTATATATAAATATATTTTATTTTATTTTTAAAAATCATTTGCAATATCACACTAAATAATTTTGTTATGAAATATGATAAAAAAGAAATTGAAAACAAATAAAATATTTTGATTAAAACATATATTTTCAAAATATTAAAGATTTTGTTATGAAATATGATAAAAATGAAATTGAAAATAAATAAAATATTTTGATTAACATATATATTTCCGAAATATTAAAGTTTAATTTTTTAAAATGAAAGAATTTAAAGATAAAAAATCTTACCATTAAAAATTTACATTTGTTAAATTTAATGAAATTTACATTGTTAAATTAATAAAAAAAATTACATTGTAAAATTTAATGAAATTTTACATTGTTGAATTTATATAACTATAAATTATATCAATAAAAACAAATTTATTAAAATTTCAAAGTAGAAAACATTGAAATTTAAAAACAACAATAGAAAAAAGAAAGAACATTGAATTGTCTTATGTTTATATATAATTTACTTGTAATATTGAACATAGTAAACAAACATAGATTTTTAGTTATATAATATATTTATAATATAATATTGAAGATGATAGATAAATATATAATTTTTGTTTTTACTAAGGTTGATGGTCTTTTATGATAATGAAAAAAAAAATTATTGCACCAAGAGTAGTGAGGTGTGCTTTATAGTTTAGTATGAGGGAGATGTTGTGACGCAAATAATGTATGATCAACTATTTCCACTCAATAAACCAACAAAAGTGAATATAAAAGTTTCATGTGTTTACGGAAAAAAAAAAAAAAAAAAAAAAATAAATAAATAAAATAAAAAATCACTGTAGTTGGTTGTTGTTGAGGCCTCGGTTGTGTAGGGTGCTAGAATGGGTTCCAAAGCTCTCAACAGAGGAAGAAAACCCATCCAAAGGCTTCATATAATCCTGCACAATTATTACCATATCCTTGAGTTGTTTGGAATAGTGATCTCCCACGGATACAAAGGCCTCCGTTGGCATTTGTGGTTTTGATCCTAAAAGGATCTATCTTCCAAAGAAGGAAAACAAAGTGTGTTCAATTTGAAAACATATCTACCTAGAAAGGGGAATCTAAGTTAATTTAGACCTATTCTAAAAGGTGTCTTGTTTAAGTGCAGATTGATTTGATGTGAAAATAGATAAGTATGTTCATCCACTTGACAGAAATGTAAAGGTGATTAAATTCTTACCTACTTAAATTACAAAAAATCAATTAAAATTAACTGAATGCAATATTAAGTGTTTAGGCTCATTCAAGACTGACCTGTAACTGATATGTCAATTGAAAAATAAACATAGATTATAATTTACTGCGAATCATTTGCAGAAATGGATACATGTTTTAGTTGAAGAAATTCAATTAAAACATAATGCATACACAGATCAAACGTAAGGAGAAATCCAGATCATAGATATCTGCATGAAATAATAATTGCAAATGGATTAAACAGCATATATAACAATCTGAAGTAAAAATCGATACTTATCAAATAAACTTGATCAATGAACAAAAGATGATGCAAGAGAATAACATTACTGTATTAATGAAAGTCTGTAAGAAATTACAAGCTCATCATAAAACAGAGTATCTCCAGTCTTCTTCTGTCAATTTCTACCCCAAAATTATCCTCCCTTGCCTAAGAGAGATCTACCCCTTAAATAGTAAATTACAAAAATAATACAAAGGATAAATTCCCCAGAAACAGGGATTACAAAATCAGAATATTCTATTTAGTGAGGAAATCTTCCCAATTGTCCCAAACTTCCATCAATTCATCTATATCTGGATAATGAGGAGATTCAAGCCCCAGTTGGGCATCACACATGAATCCTCAATCTCATTTTTGGCTATTTTATGCCACGTGTGGATAAACATATAGATCTTGGCCTCCATAGAAACGGGTTGCTTAATTAGCCAATCCACGTCTTCAATTTGGATGTGCTCAATCTGTCGGATTTTTTCTTTGACTTGATCATAACGGGTTTCGACCTGCTCAATCATCAATCTCGGTGGATCTGCCCCCTCAATGAGCCCCATTGCAGGGAATGCCAATATCTCCATGAGATTGTCTGAGGCATACCATGTTCTTTTGCAAAGGGCTTGAGCCTGATTGATAGTATCCTCTACCATCTCAATAACATTCTCCCAAGCTCGCACAACAGTTCTGATCCTTCTGAATTTGAGGTTGTCCAACTTAGGGATGTCAGCTGGATTTTCTTCAATATACTTCTGCCAATCAATGATGTCTTCTACAACTTTAGAAGCATGTTTCGTTTTCTCTACTTGTTGGCCCAAGGTGCCATACATTTTATCAAAGGCAATGTAGGTCTCATGAATTTCACCCAAGGTAGCAAATAGCTTAGCCAGAAGTTGATGATGCTCCAGGTTGACTTGATTAGCTAGGTCCTTGAACTTTTTGTATGAAAACCTAGAAAACGCAGAGGAGGCTACACTTGCAGTTGCTTCTTTAGTACAGCCATTCTCTCCTCCTTGACATCATTTTCTTCTTTTGCATCATTTAGTTTAGCTTGGAGAGAAGTATTCTGCAACTGCAGATCTTCCAACTTATCTTCAAATAGCTTCCTCAGATCCTGAACATAAACTTCATGTCTTCCTTAGTTTTTTCCAGTTGCTCTTGAAGCTTTTTTAGTTCTTCTTTTTTCAAGTCAATCTCCCTGTTCAAGGTCTTAACTGAATCAAAATTTGCTCATGCAAAAGAACCCAAGGTTGCAACTACATCCACTGCTTCTTCCTGGATATCATCATACTGCTTAGCCCATATGACTTGATCAGGAATGGGTGCCTCTAATCCTCCATGATCTTTACTTCTATTTTTTCCTTTCTTCATGACTGCCTTGGCTGGCTAACTGTAAAAATAATCCCCCAGGGGAAAAATTACATCATCTTCAAAGGTAGCCACCATATCAGTGAATGATGTGGTCACATCTGTTGTTGTAACCAAAAGGGGTGTCTGGGTGACAGTAGGGATAGGAATAGACATAGCAACCTGAGATGAGACTTGGGAAGAAGGGAGAGCTTCACTAGTTGATGGTACAGTGGTTGATGAAGGAATGGAAGTAAAAACTTCATGTAGTGAATCTCAGGTGTCAACAACTGATGGTGAAGGAGGAGGTAAGGGATCAGAAGCATTAGTAGGAGAGGGTAATGAAGGAGATGGAGGTGATTGCAGGGGGACAGTCGAACACTAGACCTCTCCAATGGTTGATGGGGGAGTAAGGAGTGGAGTTGTCAAAACTGGAGGTGTGGGAATAAAAAGTGCATCAAACAACTGAGACAAGGTTGTTGGAGGTGTCACCTCAAAAGTTGTAACAAGAGGAACTTCTACTGAGGGAAGTGATGTGGCTGCAGTTATTGCATCAACAATAGCAGAAACCTGAGATATACCTTCACCTGAAGCAGGTTCATCCATAGTTATAGTGTTCAACAAATCTGAGATTGCCTGTGAACCTTCAGTGATTTCTTCTAACACAGGTATAGGAGAAATTACTTCACCATCTTCATCATTGTCTATATTGAGAGTGGGGATCTAAGAGGGAGCAGTTATGAGCTTTTGTCTCTTTGATGGATTGCTGACCACAATCACCTATACATCACTAACTGAGCTAGATGGATTGAATTCTTTGGTGTGCAGCACTGAAGTCATTTGGGCTAGTTCTTTCTTGGCTTGCTGGGCATTTTGAATTAATTATTTATACTGTTTAGAAATCTTGAGCTGTGGAGGCTCCTCCATAAATCCTTTGCCTTTATCACCATCAGGATAAGTCAGCATGAGAGGGGTTTTAGATTGTTGAGCCTCCTTCTCTTCTCTTTTCCTTCTTACCTGCTCTATCAAATCGAATTCAATTTTCCTGTAGCTGAAAACCTTATCTTTGAGCTCTTTCTATTATAGCAAAATCTGGTTATGTTCATCCCTGCTTTTAGCCTTTGCCAGGACTTCAAAAAAAGTGTTAACTCCCAAGTAGATGGATTCATCTGGGAGGTCTTCATGTTCATAGCTCATCTTCATATGATTGTGCTTGAAGTGAGCATCTAGGAATTTTTTAGGATCATGTATTCTTTTTGGAGCATATCCTAGTTTCAAAGAAGCAATCTTGTTACCCTATACTTAATCTCAGGTGGAAGTAGGGATAGAAAAAGGTCCAAGGTTCAATGGGAATTTGGGCCATCCTCTCCTCTTAGGACCTGTAAATTTTAGGTAGACCCCTTCTATAATAGTCTGATAGGATACTTCTTCAATTAGTAACCTATCTGGAACAATTCTAGGCAACAGGTGAACAGCACTGCTTCCCCAAATCTTGACATAGGAGACGGATTCCCCTACATACCAATCCCCAATTGTGGCAATGAAAGGCTTGGCATTAGCTGAGAAAGCTGGTGCATCTTCCTTAAATATCTTGAGATAAATGGCACCAAGGAAATGATCAAAAATGTCATATAACAGAGGCACATAGTTATCCTCCCACAATGCAGAATGATATATGTGAATAGGAGGGGTAGTGGGGGTCCAATTCCATCCCATGTTGGGATATTGAAATTGAGCATAGAACACATCCATCACATAGGCTAAAAGAAAGAAAAAGGGTTTTTGTGTAGTAGGGGACTTCTGATACTTTTCAATTGTTGTTTTAAGCTCAAAAGACAAAATAGAAGCCCATGGAAAAGATTCACCTGTAGTTAAGACATGATGAGCCACAAGAGCCATTTCATCCTTAAAAATTGAGGAATTAGGAAGGCGATACAACCGAGAAAGCATAGCTGCCAATAACGAGTAGGATTCTTTAAACCATGACACTGGGTATAAGTTATCAGGTCTGCGCATAAAACTGGCTGGTTTGTGCATCGAAGATTTTATCATTTCATTAAAATTGAACCTGGTGTTAGCGGAGTCAAGGAATGCGGCATTGAGGATATGCACAGGTGGTCTAAGAGAAAAGACCTTGGAAAATACCTCAAGACAGAAGGTGGTTAATTGTGAACCTGCGCTATCATTGAATGAGCGGTCATTAGGTTTGGCATGTTGTACTATCCACTTAACTGCATCAGTATAAGGCAAGATGGAAGGTATGGAAGCAATTGCATGAAGCTGAGAGTTCTTAATTTTCTCATAGGCTTGACAGTCGTTCTCAATGTCGGATAGGTCATCATTGTTGAATATCAAATAGATTTTAGACTAGTCCACCTGGTAGGTTTCAGTAATTTTCCCACTGGTGTCTGAGAAGATGCCAAAATTTGGGTCCTTATTCAACTGGTCTCTCTGGGTATTCTTATAACGTGTGTTGTGTGACATGTTTGCAGTCTGGAGAAATCTGATGAATGAATAAACAACAATTAAAAACAATCCAAAAATAATCAAAATCGTAAATAATTGAACAAAGGAACAGAGAAAACCAACCTGCTTCAGCTGAAAATGGCGGGCAAAGGACCCCTGGTAAAAACTCACAGTAAAATTCAAGAAGCGAGGTAATTTTCCAAATTGAAAATGATAGCGAAAAATAAGAAAATGACCTCTTAAATAAATTGAACGGGTAAAATCTGAGCCGTTGGATCAAAATCCAATCAATGGTTGAGATCAATTCTTGAGATTTGAGGGAGATGAAATGCGGGAGTCGGTTTCGCAGGTATGTACATCCTTCCCGCAATCCGCAATCCGCAATTGAGGGTTGCAGGTTGCGGGATAGAAATTGCGTTTATTGAATCAAAGATAATTCCGCAATCCCCAAATTGTGGGTTGCGGGACTGCAAAGTTTGAAAATTTAATTCAACAGCTTCACAAAATCCGCAATTGCGGGTTGCGGGTTGCGGGAACATAAAAAACCTTTGATATGAAATATCCTTTCCGCAATCCGCAATTACGGGTTGCGGAAACACACCTCGCATTTTTTATTTAAACTAATTTCCGCAATCCGCAATTGCGGATTGTGGGTTGCGGAACGAAAAGTTCAACAAACATATTTACATGGTCTTCTTGCAATCCGCAACTTGCGGGTTGCGGGTTGCGGGATGGGAAAAACTCAAAAGAGAAAAACAAGCTCCCGCAATCCGCAATTGCGGGCTAAAAAATGACCTTTTGAAAGAATTCAAGGCTTCCCACAACTTGAGAAAAACAATCAAAAACTAAGAATTTCAAAGGGAAAATTCTAATTTAAATCAAAGCAATGCAAAGGCATGAAATTCTAATAAAAAATGATAAAACTCCATAATGACAGGAATTTAAAGCATTACCTTTGCATTAAAAATTTGGGGCTCCTGTGTTCCATTAGAACATGGGATCTGTTGTACCTACAACAGTTGCCTTCTCGGAAGTGTTGTTTTAAAATAAAAGCAACTAAACTTTCTTTTTATTTATCCATAGTAAAATTTTCTTTTTAAACAATCTTTAAGCTTGCAAAGATCTTCCTAAAAATAAACTCTCCTTATCACATAAGAACTTGGTGAGAACCATAACAAATGCTTGTGTTCTTGAGATGACGAATGGTGATTTTTTTTAAGAAAAAGAGATTAATTTTCAAACCTTTTTCGAAAACAGTACACTACTGGATTAGTATCTTTTTTTAAATGGAAAGACATTGCATGGCCGTCAAATTTATATTTATTTCTATAATCTATGGCTATTGGGTTTAAGGATTGAGTTAGTATTCCGTATATTTTGATATTTTGAATGTTTATTATGTTTTTTTATAATGTTATTGTTAGTTTTTTTTAAGCAAAAAAAGAGAAACTTTATATTATATATTGGTCAAAGATTACATTCGTTTGCTTGTCACCTTGCATGCTACTAGACTTATAGACTGAAACAGAGAATACATTGTTGAATTCCTTTCTAAAAATGGCACAGAAAGACCCAGATTTAAGAAATTGCTGCTCATGTACATCAAAGTATGCCTCCATATCCAAACAAAAAACACCCAACAAACTAACATACTTAGTATTATGCCGTAATAGGCTAAAAACTGAAAAAATTCTAATATAACAGAGTAAAGCCATATAACCTCCCAAAAACATGCAAAAATATCTAGAGAAGTTAAACAGAAGGGCGAGGACCTTCATCATGAGTAGGGGCCTGTGGAGCCGCGGTCGTCGTTGGATGATTGTTGAGTATTATCACTTTGGGCTGAGTCGTAACCTGCGGTCTCATCAGAAAAAAGATGCCAATATGTTCAGCTATGGCATCCAACTTTATATGCATGAAGTTGGAGTCTTCAGTGTGGTCTTTGACCATCACATCGTGGTCCTTGAACTTCTGTGAACCAGTGAGGACGTCAGTCGTTTCCTCCATCGACTGAGTAATCAAAGTCTTCGTAACCCAGAGCAGAACCACTGCACGGTTGTACAGCGCCATCCTACCTTGGTATTCCAAGGGTCTTGAATCCAATCGGCCATTGCTATGACCTCCAGCGGGGGTTCCTCCTCCCCCACTCGCAACCATAGGCTTTCCTCCAATTCCTCAATATCGTTCTAAATTTCCTGTGGAAACATTTGGAGAAAGAAAACAGTCATGGTAGCCGCATGCCATTGGTCTCGACTGGGACCGCCCTGGTCCTGGAGACCACCCCTTGTCGGTCTTCCTCGACGCGGCATACTCCTACCTCCCTTCCTCCCATTAGCAGGCCAGAGAGGAGGAAAAGACAGAAAGGGGAAAGAGAAAGCAATATCAGAGCTATAAAACATGTGTATGAACACACACAAGGGGTGGATATTTAAAAGGGAAGCACCGCTCACGGCCATAATGTCGACCATAATGGCCATAATTCGACCGATACTTCCGTTGTCCTTGGCATCCATCAACAAATAATTATCCCTGATGGTCTCACACAGCAAAATCGCAGGAGAACAATTGATCGGCATCCTCACACACCCCCACCTCCTGTAATAAAACTCAATAACTAGATGAAGGGATGGTGAGAGCATGTTCAATTAATATAACCTCTGGTCCAGGATCCACCTGTTAGAGTGGTGACATGGGGGACTCGGTACGTGACCTCACAAAACTCAAGTTTAGGTTCCCGAGGACAGAAGAGGGACCCTGGGTCCTCATTTTCGTGATTTCGATCTGCATGTAGTTAAATCGGCATCTTTCAGCCGACATGTCCTATAATGATCCTTCCCATCCATCCATGTTTCCTATAGAGCCTTGTTTAGCAGGACGGTCCACTAGAGTATTTGCTTGATGGTGGACGTGGTGGAAGGTGACATCATTTACCAAGGCTGGGATAGTTCCAAGACATTGGGTGCAAAAATAAAGATGCCAAGATGGCGGCATCTTTTCAACTTGGGACCCATGGCATAATCTGATCGTGAGTTGGAGTATCACCTTTGAGTCACCTTCCACTTGCATTCGGGTGTAACCACGTCATATTTCCATGCATAGGCCCTATAGGAGCGCTTCAAGTTCAGCCACATTATTCGTTTCTAGTTCCAAGTAACCGTAGAGAATACCAGTCACCTGCCTTGCTCATTGCGGAAGACGCCTCCATAGCCAGCCTTTCTCGGGTTTCCTTTGGATGCCCCATCAAGATTCAACTTGATCCATCCTAGGGGAGGTGGATTCCAAACAATCGGACTAGCAGGAGAGCACTGTCGATGATGAATGCTTCCAATGTCGATAGGGAGAGTCTGTATTCCCCAGGTGCGTAAAAGGAGCCTCTTTGATTCTGGAATTAGTAGATCTTGTTTGTTCCATAGTGATAAACTAAGAGACTCCCGAATCCCTTGTCGAATTTGGTTCCAAACAAACTGTTGAGTCTGGTGTTTACCTGTAAATATTCCCCGGTTGCTGTTAACACCTAAAAAGTGCTCACTAGCTCATTTCCTTATTCACATGACCCATTTGTCCACTTTTTCCACCATCTGAGCCTCTAAAGCCAACAAAAGGTCACCAAAAGACCTTAATACACCCCTTTTCCCACTCAAAAAGATTATTTTTCCCAAAAAAGCATAAAAAACCCTCAAAAAGGGTCCAAAATTCCCAAAAATATTAAAAAGGGAATAAAAATATTAATTTTATTCAAGAAAGGAAAAAGGAGGGAAAAGTACCTAAACCATGTTGGTCAATACCATTGGTTTCCACAAAACCATAATGGTATTCCCCAACACCAAAACCTATAAAAAGGTGGTAGGGGCTCCTCATTTCACATCCATCCATCTTCCTATCCTCATGCTGCCAAAATCTCCCTTGAGCTTTTGGCCATTGTAGCAACCTTGGAGAAAGGACCCTTTGGAGTTTGGAGCTACTCACCCTTGGAGCTTCTCAACTATCTTCATCAATTGGAGGTATTATTATTGCAAGCACTTGCTTGCCCCCATTTTCAATACAAAAATTATTTTTTATATTTCTTGTTCTTGTTTTTTAATTCAAAAATGCACATGCTAGTTTAGTTTAGATTTAGATTTAGTTTACTGTTTTTGCTTAATATTGAAACTGCTGCTACTAGTTAGTAGGTTCCCAAAGCACTAAGCTTGGTTGCAAAACCAAGCCAACAGTTTTTGGTGACTCCGCTGATTTTGAATTTTTAGATCTCACTTTTGCTTTAGATCTTAGTTTTTGATAGTATTAGTTAGTTTAATTCATAGATCTGCCACCCTAGACAGTAGATCCATTGCTGTTCTAGACCTTGGCCATTTTTATTGCCATTAACAGCCCGAAATTTTCAATTTTCGGGTTCATTTTTCGGCGTCGGCGTACGGCTTTCGCCTCGCGGCTTTTTTCCCAACAGTCACATGGCTCATCCCGACTGCACGGCCCTTTTCCTCGTGGTTCATTGCGGCTTCGCGACCAATTAGCGCGCTGCACATCGCGACTGTGTGACGAAATCCCGCACGGTCCATTGCGGCTTCGCGGCTGAAACCCGCGCTGTCCATCGCGATTGTGCGACAGAAACCCGCGCGGTCCATCACTGCTGTTCTGTCAGAACCCGCGCTGCCAATTTTTTCCATTCGGCCAATCCGTTTAAAAAATTAATTTTTTACTGTATTTTCTGCCCACATAGCACATTTTACAGTACTAAAATTCCAGCATTGTTTACAGCCATAGGAAAATTTTACTATTTAGAATGCACCTTTGAAAAAGTCTTTTTAAAAATTTTCAGAAATTGAAAGAAGGATTTATTTGCATTTTATCTAGATTAAAATTTTGCTGTTTACTTCTTTGATATTTTGCCCATAGCAATTTTTGAAAAAGAAATCCATTTATTTCTTAAAGAAGTCATATTATTTGCTTTCCTATTTCAAAAGATCCTGTGTTCTTTATAGTCTTTCCAAAGCATTTAATTTCCATTTATTGAAGAAGTCATATTATTTGCTTTACTATTTCAAAAGATCCTTTGTTTTTTGAATATTTTCTGCAAAGCATTTACTTTTTCAATTTCAGTTTAAAATACCACACGTGCACCCACTCAAACACATAATTTAAACTGAGCCTTAAAACTTACCCTAACTTCAACCCACTTTTAACCCCACTTGGGGAACACTAAAAGAACTTTGTAGCTAGGTAGTATTGAGGGGATAGGTGTTCCAATAACACCCCTGAGTTATTACATTTGAGACATAGTTGTTGTCCATTAGGGAACCAAAATCTCCTAGTATTTGTTGGCATGGTCATAACCAGTTTATCGGAAGGCCTCTCCCCTAGGAGGGTTGAAGTCGCGAGGATGGTTCCGGAAGTCTGAGTGGAATACCGAAATCCATTCAGTAACTGAAGGCTACCATTCACAGTTCTCGGGATATCCCTGTATGGGGGTATTGCGGTAAAAGGACCAAACGACAGATTTACCTTTTCTGGACGTGTCATGAACGGAGTATCCTAGTTGCCATTCTTTAGGATTGATTACCCGGTGTCCCTCCCGGTAGGGGGATATCTAGCCGTTGATTCAACACTCAATGTTGTCTGACTTGGATTTCATCACCTTGCAGAGAATATCGTTTGTTGATTCACAATACTTTTAGTTAGGTGTTTGCATGATACAATCCACCTTTGGTCTAGTAGCACCTCTTTTTTCTAGGAGCTGTTTGCATGTTGGTATTCTGACCATTTTTTTCATCCCTCCACTTATTATAGCACAGCTGCTATAATAAGTGCCTTTTTGAGGTTGATTTTTTTGGCCTGAGAGCCTTTATTTTCACTCCCCTTCTTGCACCCTTGGTTGCATTAGGGTTTTGAGTTTTTTATACATTACCATTTTACACACAAGATTTTTTCACAAAAAACTTATTTCTCACCATTGAGAATTTTAGACGCTCTCGTCGTCTTCAGGGCGAACTCCCAGAGTTCAGTCTACTTGGCTCTACACGTCACCAACGTCGAGCCTTATCCCTTGACTCGACACATCATCGATCAAACAGATAGTCATCCGATTCTGACATGCCTCACTTCACATCTGATTTTGAGGCAGAATCCGAAAACCCTACCGAGTTATTACCAACCAACCTCATGGCTAGGACACAATTCAACCCACTTTTTACCAGCACCATAGGTGATAAATCCACAGACCCTTCTACTACGGTGCCATCCATGGCAACAACCACCCCCCTGGGTATGCCTAATATGGGGGACACTCCATTTTTAGTAATGCCCAACACAGGACCACCTCCTATTACGGGTATGCCGAACATAGGGGTCACACCCCCTCTCATTTCCACAACCCATATCCCAGGAATCCCTACTGCTATTCCTAACCCTGGTGTAACCCATGTTGCACTTGGAAACGCTGGCCCATACCAGACCACAGCTATTGGAGGACACATACCTTCAATACATAGCATACCCTTAGGCGCTACTGGACCCCCACATCATACCACCATGACTAGTCATGTCCCAGTCACTACGTCACATTCATCTGCTAGCTTACCATACATGGCGAGTCTGAACTTACCAAACTTAGCCAGGTTAACCAATGATCCTATCAGACACGACCCTGCGTGGCCTCACATGCCCACCAAACTCCCCTCTGACATCCCTAAGTTTGAGGGCAAGGCAGGTGAGGACACCCAGAACCATATCATATCCTTCCATCTATGGTGTTCCTCCAACTCCATAGTGGACGACTATGTCCGCCTCCGTCTGTTATAGCGCACCTTCACTGGCTCTGCAGCCAAGTGGTATATCGAGTAGCCCCATGGGGCCCATGCCACCTTTACCTCCCTTACCTCGACCTTCCTGCAGTTCTTCCAGTTACCCGTCCACTATGACGCGGGAGTCGAGATCCTACTGTCTTGCAGACAGAACACAGCCACTCACATCACTGACCACATTCATGAGTGGCGTCGACGCCGAAGCCTCTGCAAAATCAAGTTAGATGACCGCATCTTCTTAGATTGGTTCCTAAAGTCCCTCCTCCCTCTTATTGCCAAGGATGTGGCATCTGAACGACCCCAGTCTGAAGAAGAGGCCATCCTCAAAGCCCAATAGTTTGACCTCATTTACGCCCAATTGGGTTATCTGTATACCATTATACCTGACGCCCCTAGGGGTGAGTCATCCCAACACGATGCGCCGGGGGCATCCCATGCTGCAGATGGCATCATTGGTCGTATGGCCTCGCATCCCCAACCCTTTTCCATTGCACATCCTAGCCATGGACCCGACCTTTCGCGGGATACATCTCAATCTGGAGCAACCAATTCATATGCTCCCATGGCACATCACCATCATACCCACGGATCTTCATGTCCACCTCAGTCCTTTGGTCATGCACCACTTGCATACGCCCCCCCAGCCACACCTCAACCAATGTATTACCCGCAGCAAGCTGCGACTGCAAACCCAACACCTCCAATAGCTCAGGGTTATCAACAACCTCAGCAGGTAACTGGACCACCTCCAGCCCCGCCAGCTTATTACGCACCGCAACCTGCTCCCGTACCTGCGGTAAACCAAAATCCTCCCACTGCTGAAGGGCAAGTGTACACACAACACAACCAGCCCCAGCACCAAAACAACCAGCGCAACCAGGGCGGGCAACAAAACCGTGGAAGAGGACGTAACCACGGAAACAACCAAAAACAACATCAAGGTCCCCCACCTCCCAATCCTCCACAAAATAACAACGCTGCTCCTCCCAACCAGAATCCGGATTGTAATCCCAGGCAGCCCAAAAATAATAACCTTAGAACAAACTATCCTTGTTCTGTTTGCGGGGTCTATGGCCATTACACACATGCTTGCCCACATTTGGAGCGAGCTCGGCAACTCTGGACTGACGATGCCCATTGTCAAGGACAAGCGGCTCCTCAGCCGCCACCCAACCCTCCACCAACTCAACATCAACCTTTGGTGCTGCAAAACCCTTTTCCAACCCAAGTCATAGTGAACACTCAGCCGTTAGCTCCCCCTCAAGGCAACGCGCCACCACAACAAATCACTTATGCCGCTCCTGATCAACCCATGTTCGATTCAGATACTCACCACTTGTTGATAATGTCATCCACAGATGCCAACCTCCAAACCCGATGGAACCAATATGGCTCCACCCCTGAAGCCCCTCCCGCCGACAAGAACACTAACGTTCATCCCACAGATCAACCGTTACGTATACCTCCGGATCCACTCGATGGCGCTTCTAAAGCACCTCGCTTCCCACTTCGTCGCATCAACAATAATCCCAATGGTCGTGCTGCGTCGAATTACAACATTGTAGATGACTTAGACCAGTCTCCTGCAGCCATGTCTGCTTTAGAAGTCCTTAAAAACTGTCCTTCACGGCGCAAGACTCTGCTCTCTACCATTGGCGCTATTGACCCCAATGATTCACAACTGATGGCATTCGATTCAGACGAGTACGAACCTCGCTTGCCTTCCACTTTAGCATTCCAAGTTTCTGTTTCTATTCGAAATCTTGTCATCCATAGGTGCATTATCGATGAAGGGGCCTCTACATGCATTATGTCCACATTCGTTTGGCAGAAGTTGGGATCTCCTACTCTCCAGCAGTCCACCACTACGTTGCGAGCCTATGACGGCCATTCGGCTCAACCCCAAGGTCTCTTAGCTAATGTCCTCGTCCAACTGGCGGGTAAAACCGTGCTCATTGACATTGAGGTCATCAATGCCCAACTCGATTATAACCTCTTACTTGGCCGTAGCTACATGTATGCCATGTGGGCTGTGGCCTCATCCGTTTTTTGTACCATGATGTTCCCCCATGAAGGACGCGTGGTCAAGGTAGACCAACTCACCTATTACGATCCCAAGGCCCCCGCTACACCCGAAAATGTTCTCCATATGGTTGAACAACCTATTTGCGGTGCAACTACCTCATTTGTGTCCTCAGTAGGACCTGGACTTTACTCCGACGCACCGATGACTTCTACATTCCAATCCATTCCACCACCGTCACCGGAGACACACGTCGCTAACCTCTGTACTCTTTCCCACAATACACAAACACCCAACAATCAGCCACCCTTGTTCCCTAAACAACCATTGGTCCCTAGTCACATCGGTGTTACACCCATCCACACAATCCCCTTTCTATTTCCTCCCTCAGGTGTAGTAAGCGCTCCAGTTATGGCTACCCTTAGTCTCCCCGGGATAACATTGGGACTACCCGTGTGGTATATTTCGCCTCTCGTTCCCCCGCCGACACCAAATGTCATCCTGCAACCGGTGCAACCCATTGTTACTTCTACTCAACCACCTCCCGGTATCACTACTCCTTCATCATCGACGCATCCCCCTCCACTCATCAGGCCCACTGGGGGCAGAGACCCACAACCATACACTGCGGTACCCACACCTAAGGCAGTTAAACCTCCCCCCGTGTTCCGTGCTCCTCCTAAATGATCGTTGTGTGATGAGTTAGGCCATCCAACCCATCAGTGTCCAAAGTTACCTGCATTACAGGAACACATGCAAATGCTTGACAATGACCCCAACATCCCGGTTGTCAAAATCGACTCAAACCCCATGCCTCGTGATAAATCACTGCGTACAAACCACCCTTGTGCGATATGCGGTATTTACGGCCACTACTCACATCACTGTCCTGACATCCCAGATTACAGAGCAGCTCTCTACGAGATGAATAATTTGGACCTTGAGACGGAACCTCCCACAATTGAGGATATCTTCCCTCCCGTATCATCCTCATCCGGAGAGATTAACACCATTTATATGATCTCTTCAACTACCCAAAACTCGTCAACTGACTTGACCACTCACAGCTTCCACAATGATGAGGAGATTCTCGAGGCTCCTACTGCTCCTGATGCCTCTCAGGAAATTAACATGGCCAATATTTCTCCCGTCATCCACATCGACATCTCTGATCCACATGGTGCCCTTTATACCATTACGTTAGGAGCCTCCCACAGTGAGCATGAAATTGGAGAATACAAAAAATTGTTCCAAGAATTCACTGATGTCTTTACTTGTTCAGATACCGAAATGCCTGGCCTTGACCCCGCCATTTATACAATCTCCACTGGATACCCTTCTGTCCGGTCGACCCCTTCCATTGATCTCGTTCGCACACATGTTCCACTCTGCTACGTCGGTTTTGCTGATGGTGCAATCCGTTGGTCCCCCAATCTGGCCTCCACATCTTGGGTAATATATTCCCCTTCACATGAGTTGATCCACATCGACGGAGTGTGTTTAGGTGCTGCCACCAACAACCAAGATGAATACAACGCCATGACTGGTCTCTTGGCCGCAGCTCTCCAATTGAGCATACGTCACCTTAACGTTTTCCTGGACTCACAACTCCTTGTTTCCCAACTCAACAATGATTACCACGTACGCAATCCCTGCCTTTTCAGAAAATTCCTACGCACTAAACAAATGCTTAGACAGTTTGAATCAATTTCATTTACACACGTCCCAAGGAACCTCAATAGTGTAGCGGACCATATGGCCAACAACATTCTAGACTGGCACACTAATCACATCATACCATAAACAAATAATGCATCCACGTGCATAACATGTGCCTCCACGGGCATATACCGCAACAAAATGTGCATCCACGTGCATAACATGTGCCTCCACGGGCATATACCCAAAAACAAAATGTGCATCCACGTGCATACCATGTGCCTCCACGGGCATACAGAAAATCAAACATGCTTCCACGGGCGAACGAAAAGACAACAAGCGCATCCATGTGCATACACGACTATATACCAACATCAAATATATATATATATATACATCATCGTATAAGTCAATACATGTCATAGGTGCCCTCAGCACCCAATATACAAAAACTACATCAGTCGTACAAAAAGGTGCTTCCCCATATGCTCATCAGCATTTGGGGGCAAGTACATATCATCTAGTCATCAAGGTCCCTGGGCTCCTCTGGCGCCTCCTCCACTAGTCCCGCTGGATCATGCCGAGCCCGGACTCTCCTCTCCGCCGGCCCCACTGGATCATCCCGTAAACGAATCCTGCCCTCCGCCGGCCCTGCCTACTCCCGTCGAAGCCTATCCCTCAACTCGGCCGCCATCACTGCCGCTCTCAACAACATCGAGCACCACTCACGAGGCGCCTCGAAACATCGCTCGACGATGTCCCGATCCAGATCCCTCCACCCATCCTCTGGGAACCCTGCTACAATCATACCTAGTGTCTCTCGGACACCAGCGACATCATCATCTCGAGGGCCAGCCCCTCGACCATGGGCCCCAAATCCTCAACCAAGTGGAGGCAGTACAGCTGCCGGAGGTGGGGAAACCACCAACACCCGTCCCCTGCGCGCCACATAGTCAGCCGGTGGAACCGGACCAACATCTGCACAATGCGAATAAACCATCATATACATATCGAAACTATAATCATAACCAATAAATCTAAAAGCACATGATATAGTAGAGAACAAAACATACCATCTAAACCCCAGGCCTGTCCCTGGGCTCGTGGCATCTCAGGATCTCCTCAGTAATCCATACCAGCATATGGATAGTCCTCAATCAGTAAAGGGATCTGCTCCCACTGCTCGTAAAACTGCTGCGAGAAGAACACGTGGATACCACCACCTCCGCGAGGCATCATCTGCCCCCACCGCACCATCCGCGGCTCGCTCACCAAACCATCACGAATAGGCACCCGTGGTCACAAAGTCGGTACCTTCTCAAAGAAAAATGAGCACAGAAAGGAGGCATAGAAGAACTCTCCCCCCTCCCAGCTGGCCTTGTCCAGATCTCTCCGGACACCAGCTAAGAACATCTGAGCCCAGGCATAATAAGTCCCTCTCAGCACAGAATCAACCATCATCATTTGTCCCCCTGACAAACGATGTGGCGCCGCGACACCCAATAGTCGCAGAACACAAGCCCCGACAGCGCGCATGTCCCACTCTCGCAGTGATCTCAGACTCAGCGCGCTATTCTGTAAAATCGCCCCATCGACACAGAAAGTCTCTAGGAGATCCTCCATGTCAACACCTACCGGGATCCTCGGCAGAAGAACCCCCACCTCCCCTAAGTGAGGCAACCCAGTAAGAAAATAGACATCTCTGAGGGTAATCTCCAACCTCTAACCCCCAACAACAAATGCACCCTTTGCAGGTACCCACCAACTCACCAACTTGTTCAGTAGGGGACCTACTGAACGCATGGGGGGAATCTGAGTGAACTTTAGCAGTCCACCCTTTGCCAAAACATAACGGACATGTTGATCAGTCTGAATTCGGATCATCAGATCGTCGGCTATCTCCCGCTCTCGCCATGAAGTCAATGGTCTCCTCAACATCTTGCCAAAAAACAGAAGAAATTATAGCACCAGGGAAAAATTTTCAAAAAACACCATCGCGGCTTTTCCACCAAAAGCCGCGATGATCATCGCGGCTTCCATACAAAAACCCACGATGATCATCGCGGGTATTGTCAAGACAGTCGCGATGAACATCTCGACTGTCTCTCCAGAACTCGCGATGAACATCGCAGCTCTCAACCTGACAGTCGCGATGAACATCGTGACTGTCAGCCTCAAACCCGCGTGTCCATCGCGGCAAAGGAGCCGAAACCCGCGATATTCCACGTTGGAAGGCCAATATGGAATTTCGCAGCCTTCAGGAGCCCGTCGCTAACCAAAAATGACATAATTGAAAAGGATAAGGCGAATAGAGTTACCTGAAACTCGCGGAATTGAAAACCAACGGTGAAATCTCCCGAAAATCAAGAAACAGCTCTGACTGCTCTGCCAAACTCACACATAACAATGACACGTCATATGGGCCCCACACCCTATTTATAGAGATTCCACCATTTTTCAAACAACCATTCCGGTGTCATACAACGTCCGTTTCTCAAACCGTTGGTACCATTGGATTCAGAACAGCGAGAACTTCATGATAGTTCTTTCCTTTTCATGTTTTCACCAGGTCCATTTTTTTGATCATTTTTCCATGCCCTCATTGCCTCGGTTTGTGTGCCACATCGGCCGTCGTCCATTTTTGACAAGTATTATATTGTCAGATTCAGTTTTCCACGCTCGTGATGATGCTTGAGATCATTTCTTGCTCTCACGCCCAGATTTTTAGGGCATTTTTCCATGCCCCCTCGTCGCCTCGGTTTGCGTGCCACATCGATCATCGTCCATTTTTAGCGAGTCTTATATCGCTGGATTCAGTTTTCCGTGCTCGTGATGATGCTTGAGATCATTTCTCGCTCTCACCTCCATACTTTTCGGGCATTTTTCCCATGACCCCTCGTCACCTCGGTTTGCGTGCCACATTGGTCGTTGCCCCTTTTTGACAATCTTTATGTCACCGGATCCAGTTTTCCACACTCATGATGATGCTTGAGACCTTTTCTCACTCCCATCAATCCCTTGTTGTTCGGTATAATTTTACCCCTTTTTCGGGCCGAGCAATCCCTTTTACGAAAAAGGCACTTAGGGAGTTTCTGTTAAGCTCTTTTCTGACTCCTAAAACAATGAAAAGATCATCGAGCAACCTTGCTTCCTTTCATGCTCGCTAAATTTATCTGAAAGGGAGTATACCTGGTATAAGTTTACCCCTTTTCCAGACCTTGTAGACTAATTACGAAAAAGGAATACTCTAGTCACATCGGCTAGAAGAGTTCTCCACTTGCATCATTTTATGCTTTTTCGGGCCTTGGAGACTAACTTACGAAAAAGAACAACAATGGAGTACCCTTACCGCTTTCAAACTCTCTAAAAATGAAAGCGACCACGATCAATCACCATCCTGGGCTCATAAAACCAAAAGGACAGTACTCATAACCACTGCAGAGTCTTCTTATCGTTTTCAGACTCCTTAAAAATGAAAGCACCAATGAGCACGAACAGTCCTGGGCTCACAAAATCCACAGGACAGTACCATTTCAGAGCACACTTTTATACCTTCTTGGAGCTCATTAAAACTATGAAGAAGGACCCAATGGTGCTTCTCGGTGCCACAACAGATCACGTCTACTCACATGGCAGCTTCCCCATTTTGGTTGCCTGAGAACCCCTCGACAGCACCCATCAGCTTGAACCCCCCCCAGAGTCAATACATACCCTTCAGTCCCTAACAGCAATGATACGAACACCTACAAGTTAGTTCCCTATGCTGCCCGGTCAACCATGTCATCATGCTCTGAACAATGGAAGTTTGAGTCTACCCACTATATGACCCCAGATACTTCCCATTCCCACAAGTATGTCAGTCCTACCATCAGTACTACCACACTTCAGTTCTACACCTCGCGCTCCTATCAAGGAAACATCATTGCCTTGTTAGTTGTTGGTCTCCCTCTATCGACGACAAACAAATTTATTCCAGAGGATAGACCTAGAGGTCCCTGTGTCTTGGACTCATCACCATTTATGATGAGTGCCTACGAATCATTTTGAGAAGAGTCCTCAGCGCCTCTCCAAATGGTTGTTTCTCACATGCTCGACTTCAACACCTTGATCGCATCGTTGAGACTTGCACAGGGTTATGGTACTTTCAGCTATTAGTCGAAGACCCCGGATACTTCCTGACTCTTCCACATTTGAGAGTCTACTTATGGAAACAACCAGTTACATTTTTTCTATAGATATCCGGGTTTTGCATGGCGACAGTATTAAGATGTACCCCAGTTTTTATATTCCCTCGAGGATACAGTTACATATGCTTCCCAAAGATGGCTCATAGTCATTGAGTCCCTACAGATGTTGGACACCTTCAGTTTTAGCAGTTCATCAGTTATTCCAGTGTATCAGTTATTGAGATCAGTCATGTTATGATCATGAGTACATCCCAAAATGATCTCCCCTATGGACCATTATGATGTACCAGCAGATTTTTTATGTATTTTCTCAGGTCCCCCTTGGGACTAATTGTTTATATATGTCTTGATACGAGCATGGGTATGCCCACCTCGTCCATTATCAGAGACTATTCCTCATTCATATTGAGGCCATGTAATATTGTTTATTTTTTGCAGCTTCCAAGGGCCGTGGATCCAGTCTCCAATTGGTCTCTTCTCCTCCCCAAACCCTAGAAAAATGACAAAAGAACTATGATGTCTATTGGCCATACGATGAGCTCCTTCCCTCACACATTAGGGGGCAATCTGTTAACACCTAAAAAGTGCTCACTAGCTCATTTCCTTATTCACATGACCCATTTGTCCACTTTTTCCACCATCTGAGCCTCTAAAGCCAACAAAAGGTCACCAAAAGACCTTAATACACCCCTTTTCCCACTCAAAAATATTATTTTTCCTAAAAAAGCATAAAAAACCCTCAAAAAGGGTCCAAAATTCCCAAAAATATTAAAAAGGGAATAAAAATTTTAATTTTATTCAAAAAAGGAAAAAGGAGGGAAAAGTACCTAAACCATGTTGGTCAATACCATTGGTTTCCACAAAACCATAATGGTATTCCCCACCACCAAAACCTATAAAAAGGTGGTAGGGGCTCCTCATTTCACATCCATCCATCTTCCTATCCTCATGCTACCAAAATCTCCCTTGAGCTTTTGGCCATTGTAGCAACCTTGGAGAAAGGACCCTTTGGAGTTTGGAGCTGCTCACCCTTGGAGCTTCTCAACTATCTTCATCAATTGGAGGTATTATTATTGCAAGCACTTGCTTGCCCCCATTTTCAATACAAAAATTATTTTTTATATTTCTTGTTCTTGTTTTTTAATTCAAAAATGCACATGCTAGTTTAGTTTAGATTTAGATTTAGTTTATTGTTTTTGCTTAATATTGAAACTGCTGCTACTAGTTAGCAGGTGCCCATAGCACTAAGCTTGGTTGCAAAACCAAGCCAACAGTTGCGTTCTTTCCAAACCTCCCAGAAAAGGAAACCTGGAAACAACTGCCATATTCGGTTGGGCATTCTACCTTGGAATGGATCTCCCCTCCATATTTTGATTGAAGCCGCGAGGTCTATGCAGACTCTGTCGATTAAAAGGAATACCACTGCACCTTTGTCCCACAGTTCAGAGGTGAAGCTACACACATCGAGAAGATGGGCAATGGTTCCGGTGTCTTCACCACACAGAATACAGTAAGAGGGTCCTACAATTCTCCTTTTCATGATGTTATCCCAAGTTAGGATTCGACCTTTTAAGACCAGCCATAGGAACAAGGTAATTTGGGCCATAATTTGTTAGCCCAAATTTTCATCCTTTCACAGCCCACAGGCTATTCCCCAGATCCATTCTACAGAGAGTATGCTTCCTTAATACTAAGCATGCCTTTGGGAGACTATCCCCAGTGGATTATATCGGGCCCCTCCTGAATTTTTATCCGGCGTTGGCTAAGATGATCATAAATCGTACCCCCTTCATCCATACCATATTTGTCCCTCCACCATTCTAAAGGTTTCCATTTCCTGAAGCCGTTGTCATCTTGCTCCCCCTGCCAGTAGTAATTGACCGTCCTCCAGTTGTGATCCTATAAGGGATGAGGGATTGGATTGGGAATAGGATTTTGGAGAGTTGGTTCTTGTTTCTAGGAATCAGTCCATAAGTTGGCCAACGAGCCCTCTCTAATTTCCCAGAAACTGTGTTTTTGGATCAAATACTTCCCCTCCCTTTCCATTTTCCAGATATGGTATCCCGTCTCAGGCCCCTCAATTCGGATAAGGTGTTGTAGAATATCTAGGGCATACTTGTTGCACCAAAAACTAGCCCAAGGTTCATTATAATGGGTGATCCATCTTCACCATACTTTCGCCCCGCAAACAATGCTAGGTCTAGCAAGGTCATGAAGTCCCAAACCCCCATCTTTCTTAGGTTGACAGAGAGTGTCCCAGTCGACAAGCGGTCATTTGCGGTGGTCAGTTGTACCTCCACATAAAAAGGTTCTTTGAATACTTTGGATTTCTTTCATCACAGACTTTGGAGCAGCCAACACAGAGAAAAGATACAAAGGCATAACCTGTAAAACTGATTTGACCAAAACCAACCTGTCAGGGAAATATAATGCCCCCAACGTCCAACTCGAAAGTTTATATTTCATTTTATTTAGGAGCTCTTCCTAGGAGATATTTTTCAGAACCGAGATAGATAAGGGAGCTCCAAGGTATTTAGTTGGAAGGGAACTCTGTTTGAAACCCAGGATCCATAGTATATTTCTTTCAGTAATGGGAGGGGTGTTAAAAAAGAACACCTGAGACTTGTCCTCATTTATGGTTATTCCAGAAGCTTTAAGAAAAATGTTTAACCCCTTCTTAAGTTGTCTTGCTTCCTGAACCGAAGAATTCCCCATGAGAAGAGTATCATCCACATATTGTTGATGGGTCGGGGATTTTTCATAAGGTGGAAACTGGAGGCCTTTGAGGGTCTATTGGTTCAACATGTCAGAGATAAGCCGCCCCAGGCCTTCAGTCATTAGCACAAAAATGAAAGGCGATAAGGGATCTCCCTGACGAATACCCCTCGAAGGTTTAACGACATCCGAAGGGGTTCCATTAATAAGGATGAAGAAGAAAGCTGAGGAAGTAAGATTTGTTATCCATTGAATCCAACTGTCTCCAAAACCAAAGGAACTCATAATCTCTTTCATGAACTTCCAGTTAAGCTTATCATAAGCTTTAGAAAAATCTAGTTTCAGCATCATTCCTACTTATTTGGTAACTTGGAGGGAGTGTAAAACTTCATGGGCTAAGATAATTCCATCTAAAATGTCTCTTCCTTCCACAAACCCCGATTATTCAGGGGATATTAGAGTAGGAAGGAGAGGTTTGAGACGATTTTCCAAGACCTTTGTGATGATTTTTTAAATGATGTTACATAGGGAAATAGGTCGAAACATCCTAGGGTTATCAAACATTTCTTTTTTTGTAATCATGGTTAGAAATGTAGAGTTGAGCGTCGGGAGGACTCCCCTCATTTTCCTAGATTCCTCCACAACTTCCCGAACCTCAATCTTAATCAAATTCCAAAAGTGGTGAAAGAAATTTATAGTGAAACCATCAGGGCTGGGAGATTTTCCATCCTCCATTTGGTTGATTTCTCCCTCCATTTCTTGAATATCGATGGTTCTTATGAGCATCTCATTCTGCTATGTAGTTACCAACCTAGGGATAACTCTTTTGATTTCCCTAATGGCCTCAGTTCTGTCAATATTAGGTTCGGTAAGCAAAGACTTGAAATGGAGAATCATCTCCTTCTCAATATCTTCATGGGTATCCACAACCTGACCATTGTGAGTTCTTAAATTGTTTATTTGATTATGGTGCCTATGTTGAATGGTAGCACGGTGAAAGAACTTTGTATTTTTATCCCCGTCCCTTAACCACTGATTCCGAGATTTTTGTTTCAAGAGGATTTCTTCTTTTTTTTCCCGTTCCTGAAGCTGTTGAGAAACAAACTTTTCCTTCGAGTAGAGATCATCTGTGAGTCCCTCCATCATGATAGTTTCCTGGATTTTGTCCATTTGGTGCTCTAACTTAACCTTTTTCCAGTAATACGTTACCAAAGACATCTTTA
Source organism: Larix kaempferi (assembly GCA_027924585.1). NCBI lineage: Eukaryota > Viridiplantae > Streptophyta > Pinopsida > Pinales > Pinaceae > Larix > Larix kaempferi. The sequence continues at coordinate 7,375,922 of BSBM01001365.1, forward strand.
TTCTAGGTCTTCAATTTTTGTTTTAAAAGCTTCAATTTTTGTTGGAATTGATACATCTTTGTGCCTTGAGGAGGGATGATTGTTTGCCACCAAATCTCCATTTGAGCACGGAAATCTTGATGAGTAAGCCAAAATTGCTCAAAATGGAAAGGCTTTGTCATTTTGATCCCAATGTTACTCCAAATCAGATTAATCGGCCAATGGTTCGAACCTATCGAAGCAAGAGGGTGAGAGGCCAGAGCCCCACCAAATAGAATAATACTTTCCGAAAGGAGAAACTTGTCAAGACACACGGCTACATGGTGATCCCCTCCTCTTATGTTATTCCAAGTAAACTCACTGTTTCCAAAGCCAATGTCTACTAGGTGACTAGATTCAATGAATTCATAAAAAATAGTATTTTCTTGAGTGGGAACTCTTCTACCTCCTTTTTTTTCCGATAGAGAGCGAATCATATTGAAGTCGCCTCCTATGATCCAATGGAGTCCTTCAAAATCGCTCCTCATACTGATCAGACTGTTGATGAAGTTTCTTTTGTGGGGATAGCTACTAGGGCCATACACATTTATAATAATTCCTTGAGCAGTTGTTCCAAGGATGTGAAATTATGCTGAAAGACTAAAGGTTGTTGATACAAAGTTATCAAGAGACACCTGGCTGGGATCCCAGAGGATCGCCAAGCCTCGAGATTGACCAACAACATCTATATCCATCATCTTACACTTTTTCTAAAGAGTCTTCGCTTTAAATACCAGTTGATCCTCAGAGCACTTCGTTTCTTGTAGGAAAACTATTGAGGGTTTCTCCATTATGATATTTTTTTAACCATTTTGTTTTTTTTAGGACCATTGGTCCCTCTGAAATTCCAGGATATAATCTTCATCATGCAAGATATTTGACAGAGAGTAGAGCTTCCTGAATAGTAGGATACTATCCTGAGTCCACTAACTAAGCCCCTAGTTCCCCGATCCGTTCTATGGTTTTCCTCCTTCCTCTCTGCGTACCTCCTTCTTTATGTTTGTGTTTTGTCTCCTTAAGTTTTAAGGGTCCAATTCCCAGGCTCGGAGTAGGTTTAGATTTTAAGATTGCCTCTGTTAGAAGTTGTAGTTGTTCGGCGGGGATAGAGTGGACCTCCTTGCTCCTGCATGCTTCTTCAATTCTATCCAAATCCAGATCTCCCATTTCCATTTCGTCGACGTCCTCTTCCACTTTCTCCCTTTCTGGTGGGTTTCTAGGTTGGGAGGAGATCTTTTTTATTGATCCTGTTTCTAGGGATGGAAGCTCTATGACTTGAGGCTGTGGTTGTTGTTCCTTAGAGGGATTCAGCACCTCCAAAGGGTTTTGCACCAGTACAGGAAAATTGTTTGATGTGCTGGATTTCTTACTTGGGTTTGGACCATTGTGCTTTCGTCTGGTTCTTTTCCTGTTGGTAACCTTAACAAATCCTTCTGAGTCTAATGTCTCAGTGATTTTTTTTGGGGTAGCTCAGCTTGTGGGGTTAAATGGAAATTTCGGACCAGTTTTCCATGTGTATTGCAATAATGACATCTAAAGGGAATGTGCTCATAATCAAGGGTTTGAAACCATTCTAAGTCTTCCCATGTAAGGTTAATCCCCTCAGGGAGGTCTTTAGAAATATTCATATATACACAGGGTCGGGCATAAGAAACATACCTTCCTTGTTTGGTGAGGTCTGATCTTTTCACAAATTGACCCAAAGCACCTCCAATCGTCGTCAATATTGTTGGGTCCCAATCCTAACATTGCTTCAGGACAAGCAATCTTGGGAAGGGAGGACTGTCATGTTCCCAATGTTTTCCTATGGTCCATGGGGATGATTTTAGCCTAAGTCACCTAGGCATTAATTAAATAATTAATGGATGGATGAAGGAAGATTCCTAAGGGTGAATTTGAGGAATTAAATGGATAAGGAGGGGCTCCCATGAAGTTATTAACCCCCAATTCAAGTGCTAAGGTGATTTATTAATTAATTGAGAAATTAATTAATTGGGGAAGTTTTGAGGCAATTACACCATAGTAGTTAATTAATTACTGAATAATTAATTAATTGCTTAGCTAAATTATTTCTGAATTGTATTATTGTCATTTAAATGTTAATTACTAATAAATGTGCCAAGTGGTTGATGACTTGGATAGGAAATTCGAATTGGTCAAGTAGGCCAAACTTGCTTAAGTGATAAATCTCAAAAAAGCTAAGGAATCTAGTGGAGACAAGTTCGCAAGATGAACCCAGAAAGGAAACTGACAAAAGCTGGCAAAATCAGACAAAAGCAGGAAAGAGGAAAGTAAAGAAAGAGGAAAGATTCAAAAAAGCTTTCAGAAAGAAAATAGCAACAACCAGAAAAGCTACGTAAAGTGCACTTGCCCAAATTCAGTGAAGGAGGTGAAGGAAAGAAAGTTTTGAAAGCTCGGAAGTTGCTATTCTCCTCAACAAATTCACCCTCATGGCTTTGGAGTAGAATGGGCAAGTGTTGGCTTGGTTTTGCAACCAAGCTTAGTGCTATGGGCACCTGCTAACTAGTAGCAGCAGTTTCAATATTAAGCAAAAACAATAAACTAAATCTAAATCTGAAACTAATCTAGCATGTGCATATCATAATAAACTTTTGAATTAAAAAACAAGAACAAGAAATGAAAAAAATAACTTTGTATTGAAAATGGGGGCAAGCAAGTGCTTGCAATAATAATACCTCCAAATGATGAAGATAGTTGAGAAGCTCCAAGGGTGAGCAGCTCCAAACTCCAAAGGGTCCTTTCTCCAAGGTTGCTACAATGGCCAAAAGATCAAGGGAGATTTTGGCAGCATCAGGATAGGAAGATGGATGGATGTGAAATGAGGAGCCCCTACCACCTTTTTATAGGTTTTGGTGGTGGGGAATACCATTGTGGTTTTGTGGAAACCAATGGTATTGACCAACATGGTTTAAGTACTTTTCCCTCCTTTTTCCTTTTTTGAATAAAATTAATATTTTTATTCCCTTTTTAATGTTTTTGGGAATTTTGGACCCTTTTTGAGGGTTTTTTATGCTTTTTAAGGAAAAATAATCTTTTTGAGTGGGAAAAGGGGTGTATTAAGGTCTTTTGGTGACCTTTTGTTGGTTTTAGGGGCTCAAATGGTGGAAAAAGTGGACAAATGGGTCATGTGAATAAGGAAATGAGCTAGTGAGCACTTTTTAGGTGTTAACAGATTGCCCCCTGATGTGTGAGGGCAGGAGCTCATCGTATGGTCAATAGACATCATAGTTCTTTTGTCATTTTTCTGGGGTTTGGGGAGGAGAAGAGACCGATTGGAGACTGGATCCACGGCCCTTGGAAGCTACAAAAAATAAACAATATTACATGGCCTCAATATGAATGAGGAATAGTCTCTGATAATGGACGAGGCGGGCATACCCATGCTCGTATCAAGACATATATAAACAATTAGTCCTAAGAAGGGGGACCTGAGAAAATACATAAAAAATCTGCTGGTACATCATAATGGTCCAGAGGGGACATCATTTTGGGATGTACTTATGATCATAACATGACTGATCTCAATAACTGATACACTAGAATAACTGATGAACTGTTGAAACTGAAGGTGTCCAACATTCGTAGGGACGTAATGACTGTGAGCCATCTCTGGGAAGTACATGTACATATAACTATATACTCGAGGGAGTATAAAACTGGGGTACATCTTAACACTGTCGCCATGTGCAACCTGGATATCTATAGAAAAAATGTAACTGGTTGTTTCCATAAGCAGACTCTCAAATGTTGAAGAGTCAGGAGGTATCCGGGGTCTTCGACTAATAACTGAAAGGACCAATACCCTGTGCGAGTCTCAACGATGCGATCCAGGTGTTGAAGTCGAGCATGTGAGAAACAACCATTTGGAGAGGAACTGAGGACTCTTCTCGAAATGATTCGTAGGCACTCATCATAAATGGTGATGAGTCCAAGACACAGGGACCTCTAGGTCTATCCTCTGGAATAAGTTTGGTTGTCGTCGACAGAGGGAGACCAGCAACTAACAAGGCAATGATGTTTCCTTGATAGGAGCGCGAGGTGTAGAACTGAAGTGTAGTAGTGCTGATGGTAGGACTGACATACTTGTGGGAATGGGAAGTATCTGGGGTCATATAGTGGGTAGACTCAAACTTCCTTTGTTCAGAGCATGATGACATGGTTGACCTGGCAGCATAGGGAACTGACTTGTAGGTGTGGGTATCATTGCTTTTAGGGACTGAAGGGTATGTATTGACTCTGGGGGGGTCAAGCTGATGGGTGTTGTCAAGCGATTCTCAGGGTGACGTACTGCAGAATACTCTGAACAAAGGCGACCAAAATGGGGAAGCTGCCATATGAGTAAACGTGATCTGTCATGGCACCGAGAAGCACCATTGGGTGCTTCTTCGTAGTTTTAATGAGCTCCAAGAAGGTATAAAAGTGTGCTCTGAAGTGGTACTGTCCTGTGGATTTTGTGAGCCCGGGACTGTTCATGCTCATTGGTGCTTTCATTTTTAAGGAGTCTGAAACGATAAGAAGACTCTACAGTGGTTATGACTACTGTCCTGTTGGTTTTACGAGCCCAGGATGGTGATTGCTCGTGGCCGCTTTCATGTTTAGAGAGTCTGAAAGCGGTAAGTGGACTCCATTGGTGTTCTTTTTCATAAGTTAGTCTCCAAGGCCCGAAAAAGCATAAAATGATGCAAAATGGAGAACTCTTCTAGCCGATGTGACTAGAGTATACCTTTTTCGTAATTAGTCTACAAGGTCCGGAAAAGGGGTAAACTTATACCAGGTAGACGCCCTTTCAGATACGTTTAGCGAGCATGAAAGGAAGCAAGGTTGCTCGGCAATCTTTTCATTGTTTTAGGAGTCAGAAAAGAGCTTAACAGAAACTCCCTAAGTGCCTTTTTCATAAAAGGGATTGCTCGGCCCGAAAAAGGGATAAAATTATACCGAACAAAAAGGGATTGATGATAGCGAGAAAAGGTCTCAAGCATCGTCATGAGTGCGGAAAACTGAATCCGGTGACATAAAGATTGTCAAAAAGGGGTAACGACCAATGTGGCACGCAAACCGAGGTGATGAGGGGTCATGGGAAAAATGTCCAAAAAATCTAGAGGTGAGAGCGAGAAATGATCTCAAGCATCATCACGAGCGCGGAAAACTGAATCCGGTGATATAAGGCTTGTTAACAACGGACGACGGTCGATGTGGCACGCAAACCGAGGTGACGAGGGGGCATGGAAAAAATGCCCGAAAAATCTGGGCGTGAGAGCGAGAAATGATCTCAAGCATCATCATGAGCATGGAAAATTGAATCCAGCGACATGAGACTCGTAAAAAATGGACGACGGTCGATGTAGCACGCAAACCGAGGCGACAAGGGGGCATGGGAAAAATGCCTGACAAATCTGGGTGTGAGAGCGAGAAATGATCTCAAGCATCTTCATGAGCGCGGATAACTGAATCCGACGATATAAGGCTTGTCAAAAATGAACGACGGTCGATGTGGCACGCAAACCGAGGCAACGAGGGCGTGAAAAAATGGTCAAAAAATGGACCTGGTGAAAACAGGAAAAGGAAAGAACTGTCATGAAGTTCTCGCTGTTCTGGTTCCAATGGTACCAACGGTTTGAGAAACGGACGTCGTATGACACCGGAATGGTTGTTTGAAAAACGGTGGAATCTCTATAAATAGGGCGTGGGGCCCATATGACGTGTCATTGTTACGTGTGAGTTTGACAGAGCAGTCAGAGCTCTTTCTCGATTTCTGGGAGATTTCACCGTTGGTTTTCGATTCTGCGAGTTTCAGGTAACTCTATTTGCCTTAGCCTTTTCAATTATGTCATTTTTTGTTAGCTGCGGGCCCCCGAAGGCTGCGAAATTCCATGTTGGCCTTCCAACGTGGAATATCATGGGTTTCGGGTCTTTTGCCACGATGGACATCGCGGGTTTGAGGCCGACAGTCGCGATGTTCATCGCGACTGTCAGGTTGGAACCCGCGATGTCCATCGCGAGTATGGGGGAGACAGTCGCAATGTTCATCGCGACTGTCTGGCTTGTACCCGCGATGTTCATTGCGGGTTCTGTTATGGAAGCCGCGATGATCATCGCGGGTTTTGATGGAAAACCCGCGATGGCACTTTTGGAAGAAAAAAAAATTCTTGTGCTAAAAAATTTCTTCTGTTTTTTGGCAGGATGTTGAGGAGACCATTGACTTCATGGCGAGAGCGGGAGATAGACGAGGATCTGATGGAGAGGATTCGGACTGATCAGGGGGTCCGACAGATTCTGGCGGTGAGTGGACTTTTGAAGTTCGCTCAGATTCCACCAATGCGTTCAGTAAGACCGTTATTGAACAAGTTGGTGAGCTGGTGGGTACCTGCAGAGGGTGTTTTTGTTGTTGGAGGTGAGAGGTTGGAGATCACCCTCACAGATGTTTATTTTCTTACTGGGTTACATCGCTTAGGGGAGGTGGGGGATCTTCTGCCGATGATCCCGACAGATGTTGACATGGAGGATCTCCTGGAGACTTTCTGTGTCCCTGGGTCTATTTTGCATAACAGCGCGCTGAGTCTGAGATCTCTGCAAGAGTGGGACATGAGGGTTGTTGGGGCATGTGTGCTGCGGGTGCTGGGTGTCGCGGCGCCACATCGTTTGTCAGGGGGACAAACGATGATGGTGGATTCTGTGTTGAGGGGGACCTATTATGCGTGGGGTAAGATGTTTCTAGTTAGTGTCCGGAGAGATCTGGACAAGGCCAGTCGGGAGGGGGGAGAGTTCTGTTATGCCTCCTTTCTGTGTTCTTTTTTCTTTGAGCGGTTACCGACTTTGCGACCACGGGTGCCCATTCATGATGGTTTGGTGAAAGAGCCGCGCATGGTGCGATGGGGGCAGATGATGCCTCATGGAGGTGGTGGTATTTGGGGGTTCTTCTCCCAGGAGATGTATGATCAGTGGGAGAAAATGCCCCTAGTGATTGAGGACTATCCATATGCTGGTATGGATTATCGAGGAGATCCTGAGATGCCGCGAGCCCAGGGACAGGCCTGGGGTTTAGATGGTACGTTTTGTTCTCTACTATATCGTGTGTTTGTAGATTTATTGGCTATGATTATAGTTAGATATGTATATGATGGTTTTACTTGCATTGTGCAGATATTGGTCCTGTACCACCGGCTGACTATGTGGCTCGCAGGGGACGGGCGATGGTGGTTTCCCCCTCTCGTGCAGCGGTACCCGCCTCCACCTGGTCGAGTATTTGGGGCTCATGGCCGAGGGGTTGGACCTCGAGATGATGCTATCGATGGTGTCCGAGAGACACTGGGTATGATTGTAGCAGGGTTCCCCGAGGATGGGTGGAGGGATCTGGATCGGGACATCGTCGAGCAATGTTTCGAGGCACCTCGTGAGTGGCGCTCGATGTTGTTGAGAGCAGTAGTGATGGTGGTCGAGTTGAGGGATAGGCTTCGACGGGAGCAGGCAGGGCCGACGGAGGGCAGGATTCGATTACGGGATGATCCAGCGGGGCCGGCAGAGAGGCAAGTCCGGGCTCGGCATGATCCGGCGAGACAAGCGGAGGAGGCGCTAGAGGAGCCCAGGGACCATGATGACTAGATGATATGTACTTGCCCCCAAATGCTGATGAGCATATGGGGAAGCACCTTTTTGTACGGTTGATGTAGTTTTTGTATATTGGGTGCTGAGGGCACCTCTGACATCTATTGACTTATATGGTGATGTATATTTTGATGTTGGTATATAGTCATGTATGCACATGGATGCACTTGTTGTCTTTTCGTTCGCCCGTGGTGGCATTTTTTATTTTCTGTATGCCCGTGGAGGCACATGTTATGCACGTGGATGCAAAATTTTGATTTTTTGTTTATGCCCGTGGAGGCACATGTTATGCACGTGGATGCACTATTTGTTTTGGTATATGCCCATGGAGGAACATGTTATGCATGTGGATGCATTATTCTTTATGAAATGATTTGATTGGTGTGCCAATCAAGTACATTGTTGGCCATATGGTCTGCGACACTATTGAGGTTTCTTGGGACATGTGTGAATGAAATGGATTCAAACTGTCGAATCATTTGTTTAGTGCGCAAAAATTTTCTGAAAAGACAGGGATCGCGTACCTGGTAAGCATTGTTGAGTTGGAAAACAAGGAGTTGTGAGTCCAAGAAAACGTTAAGGTGACATATGCTCATTTGGAGAGCTGCGGCCAGGAGACCGGTCACGGCATCATATTCAGCCTGGTTGTTGGTGGCAGCACCTAAACACACTCCGTCGATGTGGATCAACTCATGTGAAGGGGAATATATTACCCAAGCTGCGGAGGCCAGATTGGGGGACCAACGGCTTGCACCATCAGCGAAACCGACGTAGCAGAGTGGAACATGTGTGTGAACGGGATCAGTGCAAGGGGCCGACCGGACAGAAGGGTATTCAGTGGAGATCGTATAAATGGCGCGGTCAAGGCCAAGCATTTCGGTATCTGACCAAGTAAAGACATCAGTGAATTCTTGGAACAGTTTTTTGTATTCTCCAATTTCATGCTCACTGTGGGAGGCTCCTAACGTAATGGTATGAAGGGCACCAGGTGGGTCAGAGATGTCGATGTGGATGACGGGAGAAATATTGGCCATGTTATTTTCCTGAGAGGCATCAGGAGCAGTAGGAGCCTCGAGAATCTCTCCATCATTGCGGAAGTTGTGAGTGGTCAAGTCAGTTGACGAGGTTTGGGTAGTCGAAGAGATCATATAAATGGTGTTAATCTCTCTGGATGAGGATGATACGGGAGGGAATATCTCCTCAATTGTGGGGGGGTACCGTCTCAAGGTCCAAATTATTCATCTCGTAGAGAGCTGCTCTGTAATCTGGGATGTCAGGACAGTGATGTGAGTAGTGGCCGTAAATACCGTATATCGCACAAGGGTGGTTGGTACGCAGTGATTTGTCACGAGGCATGGGGTTTGAGTCGATTTTGACAACTGGGATGTTGGGGTCGTCGTCAAGAATTTGCATGTGTTCCTGTAATGCAGGTAACTGTAGACACTGATGGGTTGGATGGCCTAACTCATCACACAATGAGCATTTAGGAGGAGCACAGAACACGGGGGGAGGTTTAACTGCCTTGGGTGGGGGTACCGCAGTGTATGGTTGTGGGCCTTTGCCCCCAGTGGGCCTGATGAGTGGAGGGGGATTTGTCGATGACGAAGGAGTACTGATACCGGGAGGTGGTTGAGTAGAAGTAACAATGGGTTGCACTGGTTGCAGGATGACATTTGGTGTCGGCAGGGGAACGGGAGGCGAAATATACCACACGGGTAATCCCAATGTTAACCTGGGTAGACTAAGGGTAGGCATAACCGGAGTGCTTACTACACCTGAGGGAGGAAATAGAAATGGGATTGTGTGGATGGGTGTAACATCAATGTGACTAGGGACCAATGGTGGTTTAGGGAACAAGGGTGGCTGATTGTTGGGTGTTTGTGTATTGTGGGAGAGAGTACAGAGGTTAGCGACGTGGGTCTCTGGTGATGGTGGTAGAATAGATTGGAATGTAGAAGTCATCGGCGCCTCGGAGTAAAGTCCGGGTCCCACTGAGGAAACAAACGATGTAGTTGCACCACAAACAGGTTGTGCAACCATGGGGAGAACATTTTCAGGTGCGGCGGGGGCCTTGGGGTCGTAATAGGTAAGTTGGTCGACCTTGACCACGTGTCCCTCATGGGGGAACATCATGGTACGGAAAACGGATGAGGCAACCGCCCGCATGGCATACATGTAGCTGCGACCAAGTAAGAGGTTATAATCGAGTTGGGCATTGATGACCTCAATGTCAATGAGCACGATTTTACCCGCCAGCTGGATGGGGACATTAGCTAGGAGACCTTGGGGTTGAGCCGAACGGCCGTCGTAGGCTCGCAACGCAGTGGTGGACTGCTGGAGAGTAGGGGATCCCAACTTCTGCCAAACGAATGTGGACATAACGCATGTGGAGGCACCTTCATCGATAATGCATTGATGGATGACAAGATTCCGAACGGAAACGGAAACTTGGAACGCTAAAGTAGAAGATAAGCGTGGTTCTGACTGGTCCGAATCGAATGTCATCAGCTGTGAATCATTGGGGTCAATGGCGCCAATGGCAGAGAGTAAAGTCTTGCACTGTGAAGGACAGTTTTTCAAGACTTCTAAAGCAGACATGGCTGCAGGAGACTGGGCTAAGTCGTCTACAATGTTGTAATTCGACGCAGCATGAGCATTGGGATTATTGTTGATGCGACGAAGTGGGAAGCGAGGTGCTTTAGAAGCGCCATCGAGTGGAGCCGGAGGTATACATAACATTTGATCTGTGGGATGAACGTTAGTGTTCTTGTCGGCAGGAATGGCTTCAGGGGTGGAGCCATATTGGTTCCGTCGGGTTTGGAGGTTGGCATCTGCGGATGACATCATCAACAAGTGGTGGGTATCTGAATTGAACATGGGTTGATCAGGAGCGGCATAAGTGATTTGTTGTGGTGGCGCGTTGCCCTGAGGGTGAGCTAACGGCTGAGTGTTCACTATGCCTTGTGTTGGAAAGGGGTTTTGCAACACCAAAGGTTGATGTTGAGGTGGTGGAGGGTTAGGTGGTGGCTAAGGAGCCGCTTGTCCTTGACGATGGGCATCGTCGGTCCAGAGTTGCCGAGCTTGCTCCAAATGTGGACAAGCATGTGTGTAATGGCCATAGACCCCGCAAATAGAACAAGGATGGTTTGTTCTAAGGTTATTGTTTTTGGGCTACCAGGGATTACGATCCGGATTCTGGTTGGGAGGAGCAGCGTTGTTATTTTGTGGAGGATTGGGAGGTGGAGTACCTTGATGTTGTTGTTGGTTGTTACCGCGGTTACGTCCTCTTCCACGGTTTTGTTGCCCACCCTGGTTGCACTGGTTGTTTTGGTGCTGGGGCTGGTTGTGCTGTGTGTACACTTTCCCATGAGCAGTGGGAGGATTTTGGTTCGCCGCAGGTGCGGGAGCAGGTTGTGGTGGATAATAAGCCGGTGGGGTTGGAGGTGGTCCAGTTACCTATTGGGGTTGTTGGTAACCCTGATCTATTGGAGGCGTTGGGCTAGCTGTCGCAGCTTGCTGTGGATAATACATTGGTTGAGGTGCGGCTGGGGGGGCGTATGCAGGTGGTGCATGACCAAGGCACTGAGGTGGACATGAAGGTCCGTGGGTATGGTGGTGATGTGCCATGGGAGCATATGAACTGGTTGCTCTGGATTGAGATGTAGCCTGCGAAAGGTCGGGACCATGGCTAGGATGTGCAATGGAAAAGGGGTGGGGATGTGAGGCCATATGACCAATGATGCCATCTGCGGCATGGGATGCCCCTGGTGCATCGTGTTGGGATGACTTTCCCCAAGGGGCGTCCGGTATAATGGTATACAGATAACCCGATTGGGCGTAAATGAGGTCAAACTATTGGGCTTTGAGGATGGCCTCTTCTTCAGACTGGGGTCGTTCGGATGCCACATCTTTGGCAATGAGAGGGAGGAGGGATTTGAGAAACCAATCTAAGAATATACGGTCGTCTAACTTGATTTTGCAGAGGCTTCAGCGTCGACGCCACTCATGAATGTGGTCAGTGATGTGGGTGGTCGTGTTCTGTCTGTAAGACAGTAGGATCTCGACTCCCGCATCATAGCGGACAGGTAACTGAAAGAACTGCAGGAAGGTCGAGGCAAGGGAGGTAAAGGTGGCATGGGTCCCATGGGGCTGCTCGATATACCACTTAGCTGCAGAGCCAATGAAGGTGCGCTGTAACAGACGGAGGCGGACAGAGTCATCCACTATGGAGTTGGATGAACACCATAGGTGGAAGGACATAATGTGGTTCTGGGGGTCCTCACCTGCCTTTCCCTCAAACTTAGAAATGTCGGAGGGGAGTTTGGTGGGTATCTGAGGCCACGCACGGTCATGTCTGATAGGATCATTGGTTAACCTGGCTAAGTCTGGTAAGTTCAAACTCGCCATGTATGGTAAGCTAGCAGATGAATGTGGCATAGTGACTGGGACATGACTAGTCATGCTGGTATGATGTGGGGGTCCAGTAGCGCCTAAGGGTATGCTAGGTATTGAAGGTATGTGTCCTCCAATAGCTATGGTCTGGTAAGGGCCAGCGTTTCCAAGTGAAATGTGGGTTACACCGGGGTTAGGAATAGTAGTGGTGATTCCTGGAATCTGGGTTGTGGTAATCAGAGGGGGTGTGACCCCTATATTGGGCATACCCGTAATAGGAGGTGGTCCCATGTTGGGCATCCCTAAAAATGGAGTGTCCCCCATATTAGGCATACCCAGGGGGGTGGTTGTTGCCATGGATGGCACCGTAGTAGAAGGGTCTGTGGATGTATCACCTATGGTGGTGGTAAAAAGTGGGTCGAATTGTGTCCCAGCCATGAGGTTGGTTGGTAATAACTCGGTAGGGTTTTTGGATTCTGCCTCAAAGTCAGATGTGAAGTGAGGCGTGTCAGAATCGGATGACTGTCTGTTTGACTGACGATGTGTCGAGTCAAGGGATAAGGCTCAGCGTCGGTGACGTGGAGAGCCAAGTAGACTGAACTCTGGGAGTTCGCCCTGAAGACGACGAGAGCGTCTAAAATTCTCCATGGTGAGAAATAAGTTTTTTGTGTAAAAATATTCTGTGTAAAATGGTAATGTATAAAAAACTCAAAATCCTAATGCAACCAAGGGTGCAAAAAGGGGAGTGAAAATGAAGGCTCTCAGGCCGAAAAATCAACCTCAAAAAACACTTATTATAGCAGTTGTGCTAAAATAACTGGAGGGATGCAAAAAAATGGTCAGAGTACCAACATGCAAACAGTTTCTAGAAAAAATAGGTGCTACTAGACCAAAGGTGGATTGTATCATGCAAACACCTAACTAAAAGTATTGTGAATCAACAAACGATATTCTCTGCAAGGTGATGAAATCCAAGTCAGACAATATTGAGTGTTGAATCAACGGCTAGATATCCCCCTACCGGGAGGGACACCGGGTAATCAATCCTAAAGAATGGCAACTAGGATACTTCATTCATGACACGTCCAGAAAAGGTAAATCTGTCGTTTGGTCCTTTTCCCCGCAATACCCCCATACAGGGATATCCCGAGAACTGCGAATGGTAGCCTTCGGTTACTGAATGGATTTCGGTATTCCACTCAGGCTTCCGGAACCATCCTCATGACTTCAACCCTCCTAGGGGAGAGGCCTTCCGATAAACTGGTTATGACCGTGCCAAAAAATACTAGGAGATTTTGGTTCCCTAATGGAAAACAGCTATGTCTCAAATGTAATAATTGAGGGGTGTTATTGGAACACCTATCCCCTCAATACTACCTAGCTACAAAGTTCTTTTAAGTGTTCCCCAAGTGGGGTTAAAAGTTGGTTGAAGTTAGGGTAAGTTTTAAGGCTCAGTTTAAATTATGTGTTTGAGTGGGTGCACGTGTGGTATTTTAAACTGAAATTGAAAAAGTAAATGCTTTACATAAAATATTCAAAAAACAAAGGAACTTTTGAAATAGTAAAGCAAATAATATGACTTCTTCAATAAATGGAAATTAAATGCTTTGCAAAGACTATTCAAAAAACAAAGGATCTTTTGAAATAGGAAAGCAAATAATATGACTTCTTTAAGAAATAAATGGATTTCTTTTTCAAAAATTGCTATGGGCAAAATATCAAAGAAGTAGACATCAAAATTTTAATCTAGATAAAATGCAAATAAATCCTTCTTTCAATTTCTGAAAATTTTTAAAAAGACTTTTTCAAAGGTGCATTCTAAATAGTAAAATTTTCCTATGGCTGTGAACAATGTTGGAATTTTAGTACTGTAAAATGTGCTATGTGGGCAGAAAATACAGTAAAAAAAAAAATTAATTTTTAAACGGATTGGCCGAATGGAAAAAATTGGCATCGCGGGTTTTGACAGAATAGCCGCGATGGACCGCGCGGGTTTCTGTCACACAGTTGCGATGGGCAGCGCTGGTTTCAGCCGCGAAGCCGCGATGGACCGCGCGGGATTTCGTCACACAGTCGCGATGTGCAGCGCGGAAAATGTCGGCGAAGCCGCGATGTGCAGCGCGCTAATTGGCCGCGAAGCTGCGATGTGCAGCGCGCTAATTGGCTGCGAAGCCGCGGTGAACCGCGCAGAAAAGGGCCGCGCAGTCGCGATGAGCCGTGCGACTGTTGGGCAAAAAGCCGCGAGGTGAAAGTCGTTTGCGGACGCTGAAAAATGAACCCAAAAATTGAGAATTTCGGGCTGTTAATGGCAATAAAATGGGCCAAGATCTAGAACAGCAATGGATCTGCTGTCTAGGGTGGCAGATCTATGAATTAAACTAACTAATACTATCAAAAACTAAGATCTAAAGCAAAAAAAAAAAATTGAGATCTAAGAATTCCCCAGCGGAGTCGCCAAAAACTGTTGGCTTGGTTTTGCAACCAAGCTTAGTGCTATGGGCACCTGCTAACTAGTAGCAGCAGTTTCAATATTAAGCAAAAACAATAAACTAAATCTAAATCTAAAACTAATCTAGCATGTGCATATCATAATAAACTTTTGAATTAAAAAACAAGAACAAGAAATGAAAAAAATAACTTTGTATTGAAAATGGGGGCAAGCAAGTGCTTGCAATAATAATACCTCCAAATGATGAAGATAGTTGAGAAGCTCCAAGGGTGAGCAGCTCCAAACTCCAAAGGGTCCTTTCTCCAAGGTTGCTACAATGGCCAAAAGCTCAAGGGAGATTTTGGCAGCATCAGGATAGGAAGATGGATGGATGTGAAATGAGGAGCCCCTACCACCTTTTTATAGGTTTTGGTGGTGGGGAATACCATTGTGGTTTTGTGGAAACCAATGGTATTGACCAACATGGTTTAGGTACCTTTCCCTCCTTTTTCCTTTTTTGAATAAAATTAATATTTTTATTCCCTTTTTAATATTTTTGGGAATTTTGGACCCTTTTTCAGGGTTTTTTATGCTTTTTAAGGAAAAATAATCTTTTTGAGTGGGAAAAGGGGTGTATTAAGGTCTTTTGGTGACCTTTTGTTGGTTTTAGGGGCTCAGATGGTGGAAAAAGTGGACAAATGGGAAAAAGTGGACAAATGGGTCATGTGAATAAGGAAATGAGCTAGTGAGCTCTTTTTAGGTGTTAACAGCAAGTGGGTAACCTACTCTCACAGGTCACCAAGTCAAGAACTTGCTCAGCAGGTCATCATGAATTTTATAAAAGAATCCAACCAACTCCATTTGGCAACTTTTGATCATTTGAGAAATTTGCTTGAGAGCTCTGAGCTTCTCTAGTGTTGAGTGATGTGCCTCAACAAAGTTTGCTTGGGAGATGTGCCCCAAGGACCCATGAGTTTCCATTGAGTGTTATCTAGGTCCAGAACATGATGCTACAGCCAATCACATTCAGATCAGTTCAGCATTGAAGTCACACAGTCAGTTGGGAGAGAAGATCTCTCATACAGTGAAATTCTAGCTAGTTTTGGTGAAGCTTCTCTAGTAGAAGATGAATGCTCCAGTGAATGCGCCCAAGGATTGATGGAGGGTTGGTACAGCCATATTTTCAGCCAATAGTGATGTCCAATATAATAAATCATTCTCATAACTGATCCATTCTCTTCTTCTCACTCATTCTCCCAACCACATCCAGATTTGGAGGTGTTTTCCATATAAGGAAGAGAAGAGTTGTGGATAGCGCCCCATTCTTTCTCAGAGATTCAGTGTGCAGGAAATACTCTGTTTCAGATCTATAGAAGACCAGAGTATACTTTTAGAACAGATATTTAGCCAATACATCTCTCTTACAGTCCTTCCATGGCCCTCTGAGGGGGTTTTCTAGTCTACAAGACATTGTACTGATGAGGAGCTAATTAAAGAGTATAAACTTGGTTCAGTGAGTAATAATTCGAATTGCTTCTGTTAATTACATTATATCAGATCAAATTAATATTTCAAAACAGATCATTTAATTAAATCAAGTCATTTATTAACTCAGATTGGAAGACTAGCTCATTGAGCATTGTTTATTGACTAGTTTTGTAAGAATGACTGCCAAATTTGTTCTAAATGTCAGATTTACTTTCTGTAAGTTGTAGGAGATCAATAACACATCATATTATCTATATCAGTCCCTACTTAAAGAATTTGGAATGATTTAACTACTGTTTGTAAAGATTTCAATTTGACTAGCTCTGTCATCCCGACAGGGCCTAAAACTTCCAAACCACTCCTACTCTTCTCAAATCCTTTTGAATGCTGATAATTGTGTCCATTGAACCTATTTTACTATCATAACTCAGTTTTGTACCCACCCAGTCTAGTAAGCAAATGCTGGTGCACCCAAGAAGCTTTGCGGTAGGCTTCAACGGTAGCTGATGTCCGAAACATAAATGGCTCCAGTGCTTTGTGCTTAGGACTCTCCCTATGATGTTATTATTTGATGCTGCACATTTCCCCATACAAATTTCAGAACTGAAAGTTCATCCCACCATACTCAGATTCAGTCTCCATCCCCATCACTAAACTCCTGCTCGGTTTAAAAGAATTATTAAGAAATTTATCCAGTGAATTTTATTAAATTTTTTGAAGTGGAGTTAATATCTTGGTGAAATATTCCCAAGGATATTACAGATAATTGGGACAAGATGAAAGCTAAGGACATTGCCTTCATTGGTCTTAATCTATCGGATTTGTATCAATGAATGTGTCATGAAACTACAACAAATAATCTTTGATATAATCTCGGCTCTATGTATGAGGATAATTCCCTCATCGATTTCATATTCCTATATAAATAGTTGTCTATTGTGATGAATGAAGAATGGTTATAGGGTTACATTCACCTCAACACCCTCAATGCCTTGCTTCATGAGTTCAATGTTATTTGTGACAAAGTAAAACAAAATGAGATATGTATAGCCTTGCTCTATAGTCTTCTAGATTATTGGGAGAATCTAATAGTTGCCATGATTTGAGCTAAAAATTTAATCTCAAGTTGGATGAGGTCATGGATGTGATCATGGATCAGTTGTTGCAAGCGGAAATATGGAGACAAACTTGAGAAATAATGATTGATTCATAAGATTTGGTGACTAGGGATAACTCTATGGAAAAAAATGATGCAAAGAGATCTAGTGGGAGAAAATGTATAACTAGAGAAACATATGCCAATAAAGGTAGAAAGTTCCAAAATTGGATTTGTTGTAGATGACATCAAAGAGGGAACATGAATAGTGGATCCTTAAAAGGAGTATTCAATTGGAAAACCTACACATATTTAACATCTCATTGTTCATGAAATCATCACACACATGCACCCATAATTGCATCTATTTCATTTCACATTTAACTTGGTTACAATATGATCTCATAATCTTAAATAAATGTACTTGCATTTTGGATTGGAATTAATAACACCAACATTATTCAAGCCCGATTCCTTAATTGCACGTGGTTTTGTATGCATTGTACATGGCTCCACTTGCATTATTCACATATCCATCAAAATTGTCCATCTTTCCATAAATATTCATCATGGATCCACCCCTAAAATGTTTATTTTTCATGAATTTTATTCAAGGTTCCTTGTATGGTTCCACCACCTCGTGACCGTTACTCATGGTTCCACCACCAATGATCATGGTTTCATAAATAGAGCTCATGGTTCCATTAACTTTGTTCGAGATTTAACCACCAAATGTACAATATTCCACCACCAAATATGTTCATGGTTCCATCAACTCTAACTTTTCTATAGATGATTCCAACACCAAATTCACAGTTCCATTGATATTGTTCAAGGTTCCTTAATTGTATATGGTTCTGTATGCATTGTACATGGTTACACTCGCATTGTTCGCAATTCCATCAAAGTTGTCCATGGTTCCATAAACATTCATCATAGTTCCACCCCTAAAATGTTCATTTTCCATGAATTTTGTTCAAGGTTCCTTATATGGTTCCACTACCTCGTGACCATTACTCATGGCTCTAGTAGTAATGCTCATGGTTCCATATATATAAGTCATGGTTCCACCAAAAATTCTCATGGTTCCATAAATAGAACTCATGGTTCCACAAACAATGCTCATGGTTCCACAAACAATGCTTATGGTTCCACCAACAATGCGCATGGTTCCATTAATCTTGTTTCACCAATTGTCCAAGAATCTGGAACCAAATATGTTTATGGTTTCATCAACACTAACTTTATTTAAGGTTCCATATGCATTGTTCAGGATTCCACGACCTTGTGACCATGTATGCATTCATCACCAAATGTTTCATGGTCCATAAATAATGCTTATGATATTCACGGTTCCACCAACATTATTCAAGGTTCCTTAATTGCATATGGCTTTGTATGCATTGTACATGGTTCCACACACATTGTTCATAGTTATGATCAAAGTTGTCAGTGGTTCCATAAACATTCTTCGTGGTTCCACCCCTAAAATGATCATTTTCCGTGAAGTTTGTTCAAGGTTCCTTATATGGTTCCACCACCTTGTGACCATTAATCATGGTTCTACCAATACTACTCATAGTTCCATAAATAGAGATCATGGTTCTGCCAACAATGCTCATGGTTCCATAAATAGAGATCATGGTTCTACCAACAATTCTCATGGTTCCATTAACTTTGTTCAAGATTCAACCACATAGTGTCTAAGATTTTGCCACCAAATATGTTCATAGTTTCATCAACACTAACTTTGTTCAAGGTTCCATGCGACATATTGCTCATGATTCCACCACCTCGTGACCATTTATACATTACTCACCAAATGGTTCATGGTCCATAAATAATGCTTATGATATTCATGGTTCTAGCAACACTGTTCAAGGTTCATTAATTGCACATGGCTTTGTATGTACATTTCCACCCACATTGTTCAAAGTTCCATCAAAATTGTCCATGGTTCCATAAACATTCTTCATGGTTCCACACCTAAAATTCTCATTTTCAATTAATTTTGTTTAAGGTTCCTTGTATCATTCCACCACCTCATGACTATTACTTATGGTTCCACCAATAATGCTCATGATTCCATAATAAATCTCATGGTTCCACCAAATATTCTCATGATTCCAATAACTTTGTTCGAGAGTCAACTGCCTTGTGTTCAGGTCCCAGGATTCTACCACAAAATATGTTCATGGTTTCATCCACACTAAATTTGTTCAAGGTTCCACATGCATTGCTCATGATTCCACCACCTCATGACCATGTATGCGGTACTCATAGAATGGTTCATGGTCCATAAATAATGCTTATGATATTCACGATTCCACCAACATTATTCTAGGTTCCTTAATTTCACGTGGTTTTTTATGTGCATGGTTCCACCGGCATTGTTCATAGTTCCATCAAAATTGTCCATGGTTCCATAAACATGCATCATGGTTCCACCCCTAAAATTCTCATTTTCCATGAATTTTGTTCAAGATTCCTTATATGATCCCACCACCTCGTGACCATTAGTCATGGTTCCACCAATAATGCTCACAATTCTATAAATAGAGCTCATGGTTTCACCAACAATGCTCATGGTTCCATTAACTTTGTTTGAGATTCAACCACCAAATGTCCAAGATTTTTCCACCAAATATGTGCATGGTTTCATCAACACTAACTTTGTTCAAGGTTCCATACATATTTCTCATGATTCCACCACCTCGTGACCATGTATGCATTACTCATGAGATCGCTTATGATCCATAAATAATGCTTATGGTATTCATGATTCCACCAAATTGTTCATGGTTCCTTAATTGCACATGGTTTTGTATGTATTGTACATGGTTCCACTTGCATTGTTTAGAGTTCCATCAAAATTGTCCATGGTTCCATACACATTCATCATGGTACGTTCCACCCCTAAACTACTCATTTTCCATGAATTCTGTCCAAGGTTCCGTGTATGGTTCCACCACCTTGCGACCATTACTCATGGTTCCACCAATATTGATCATGGTTCCAAGGTGAATCCATGAAGATGGGTAACACTTTTGGCCAAAAGTGGCGGTGAAAATTTGTTTTTTACTCATTCATTAAATTGAATCCCTTAAATACTCATATATGCCTTGTGAATTCCGACATGCAACTAAAAAACAAATTGTAGGGAATTATGTTGTATTTCCACCTATATATATTTTTAAATAATATTGTTATTGAATGTGCCAAAATTGCATTTAATGATAGGTATGTTCTTGTAAATTTCAGGAAAAGTTAACAACTAGCTTGTGTGCACGTAAAATAATTTAGTGATAAATGCATAATTATATTTTTTTATTAATTTTTGAAACTTACTGTTGAAAATTTTAATTGCATTTCGTACACATGTATGCACATAATCGTTTTTTTACTGGTTACAAAAATCGAGAAAAAAAATACCCTTTTGAATATGACACGTTGTTTTGGGGTGTATATATTTTTAAAAAAATTTTGGTTGTGTACTTTTTATGTTGTTGATTTTTCTTTGCATTGATTCGAAGTTGTGGACATGATTTTGTAAGCGTAAGTTTGAAAAGAAAATTTAAAAAAAAAATTATCATATGAACTCAAAAACCCATAAATTATATGCCAATGGATAGACAATTCGTTAACAAATCCATCGATATGAATTCATCCACCTAAGGTGCATCCTAGGACAGGGTTTAGGCCTAGCAAAGAGGGTAATAAAATTAAATTTGCAGAAAATGGAGCTAGAATCATGTTTTAAATCCCTCAATCAAACTATTAGCTCGATCGAGGGTGATCGAGGTTTTACGCACTTTTTTATGTGCATTTTTATCTCGATCGAGGTTTTAAATCCTCATCGATAGAGCATGTATATTTATGTAATTTTTTTTATAATATATATTATTAATTACTCATTTTTAATACATGTACTTAAAAATACCAATAGGTATGCCCCAAGATTGACTCTAAGAATTACTTTGGAAAAATGCTCCAAGAAGTGATTACCTCCAACGTCTACTTACTTGAAGTTTGAAGGTTGAGCGTGGTGCAGTGGCTTGGGGTGAGTGGTGGTAGGATGGTACGAACTTAGGGGAAGGGCCCTTCCCCTCCTCCAAGGCATGAGAAGGAAACGATGAAGGAGATTACAACAGTTCAACTTCAGGAGGAAGTAATCGGAGGAGAGGGTTGCATTCCTCAGGCTAAGATTTCTGCATCTGATCCAGGAAACGCGAGGCAGGGGTCTTGAATCCCTAAATTGCTTAGTACTCCAGCCATTTCGGTGAATCCTACACGGGTTAAGGAGTGAATCCAGCACACGATGGATCGTGCATTAATTGGTAAATTCATGGGTATCTGGCCTTTGGAGAAAGCTCTAACATGGTGGATTAATTCTACTTGGAAACCTAAAGGTCACTTTGATCTCCTATGGGGTTCTAAGGGTTTTCTTTACTGTGGTTTTTCTAAATGTGGAAGACAACGACCAGTATTTGAAGGAGGACCTTATTTCTACTACTCAGTAGGGTTATTCTTACGAATGTGGAAGGATCATTTTAACCCTAATAAGAAAGATATGTCAATTGCTCCAGTTTGGATTAGACTTTATTCATTACCGACTAAATACTGGGACTTCGACATCCTGAAGGCTATTAGAGGCGCTCTAGGGAATTTTGTTAAAATTTGTGATCAAACTAAGCAAGGAAGGTATGTGTCATATGCTCATCTATGTGTTTACATGAATATTTCTAAAACCCTACCAGAGGGGATCACATTAACATGGGAAGAATCTGAGTGGTTTCAAACCCTGGATTATGAACATGTACCTTTTCAGTGTCGACGATGTCATACCCATGGACATCTGGCTCGGGATTGTCATCTGAACCTCCCTGTGGAAATACCAGGTAGCAAACCTCAGGAACATCAAGATTCAGAAGGTTTTACCAAAATCTCTAATCGGAGAAGAACGGGAAGGAGGCATAATGGTTCTGAATTGAGAAATAAAGTACCTAGTACGAATTGCATTGCTACGTTGGATACTAATCTCCCATAACCTCCTATTCCTTTGGTAGCTCAGGATTCTCCTCATCCTGAGGCTGAAATTTCAGCAATGATACTTGAGATTAGTAATAAGAATAAATCTGCTAGGAAAAACCCTCTGGAAGCAGAGCATATGGAGGAGGAATTGGAGGAGATGGAACTAGGAGACCTCGATCTTGATAGCATCGAAGAGGCCTACAAAAACATTAAGGTTCATTCTATCCCGGATAACCAACTTAAGCTATTGAAGGACACGATTCTTAAAATGAAACCTACCCCCAACCTGGGGATTGGTGCCCTAAAATTGCATGAGAGCAAAAGGAAATTCAAAGAAGGAGGATCGAAGAGGGGAAGGAGATCCAACAGGGAGTGAATAGGAGAAATTGGGGCTCGATTGGTTGAATCAGGTCAGTACCCCACGATCCAGGAAGCTCTACTCTCTGTGAGATACAGTGCTTGATGAAAATTGTTTCGTGGAATATTAGAGGGACTAATGGTCCTCACAAAAGAAAAAATCTGAAAAGTAAGATTATGAAGGAAAAACCTGTTGTTGTTTTGTTACAAGAAACTAATTATTCGGGAGCACAACTAGAACTAAATGCTCGTAGCATATGGAAACAGTGTAATTTTATGGTGTTGGATGTTGTTGGTCATTCTGGAGGAATGGCTATCCTGTGGGACCCTCGGCATGTGTCCCTCACTGACTTTCTCTCTACCAAGTTTAGTCTCTCTGTTGCGTAGTCATCTTTTAGGCACTAATGCACGGGGGATTATTACCAATGTGTATGGGCCGAGTAGTTATCCGGAGAAGCGTAATTTCATTACCAGTTTAACTAAGCTTAGGAGAATGTTTGAAGGGACTCATTGGATTGTAGGAGGAGATTTTAATTTGATCAGGTCACTGTCTGAGAAAAAAGGGGGCAGAAGAATCCTGACTCTTGAAAATACCCTGTTTGATGAATTCATTGAGACCAGTAATCTGATTGATGTTGATATGGGGAGCAACGAGTTCACCTAGAATAACAGAAGAGGAGGGGATCATTGGTGGTTGTTAGGCTCTATAGGTTCCTCATTTCGGAAAGCATTATGCTTTTATGGGGGACTCTGTCATCTCGCTCAATTGCCTCTTTAGGCTCGAACCATTGGCATGTTTCCCTTATCTGGAGTAATATTGGGACTAGAATGACAAGGCCTTTTAGGTTTGAGATTTTTTGGTTAACTCATAAAGACTTCCAAACTCGTGTGGAGGAATGGTGGAAGAATATGATTCCCCCTCATGGCACTAAGATGTACTATTTTCAACAAAAACTGAAACTGTTGAAACAAAAGATCAAAAGTTGGAATAAAGATGTCTTCAGGAACATTTTGATTGATAAAGCTAAGATTGAAGTATAGATGAAACATGTCTAGGAAAGCATCATGCAGATAGGCATGACTGTTGAACTGGATATGGAGGAAAAAAACCTTTCTGAACAGTTATATCAGAGACAGACTCAAGAAGAACTTTTGTGGCAACAGAAATCTAGGAACCAGTGGCTGAAGAATGGGGATAATAATACGAAGTTCTTCCACAGAGAAACCATCCAACATAGACACCAAAACCAGATATGTAACCTCCATACCCCTGATGGTGTGATAGTTGATTATCATGAGGATATAGAGCAGGAACTCATTACTCATTTTAAGGAAGTGATTATGGAACCACAGGTGGACCGCTTTGAGGCTTGTCAGGAGATCAAGGATGCAATTCCTAGGCTCATTACGGATGAGTAGAATGATATGTTCATTCGTCCTATTGAATTCTAGTAGGTTGAGATAGCCATTAACCAAATGGAGGATCGTAAATCCCCAGGGCTTGATGGTTTTATGGCTAATTTCTTTCACCACTTCTGGGACTTGATAAAAAATGAAGTTTGGCATGTGGTGGAAGAATCATGGAGAATGAGGGGGTTTCTCCCTGCTTTAAACTCTACCTTTCTCACCTTGATACCAAAAACTCCAGTGGATGAGAGTTCTGACTTGTTTAGACCGATTTCTCTGTGTAACATCATCTATAAACTCATCATGAAAGTCCTGGCTAATCGACTCAAACCCCTTCTCCCTTCTTTGATCTCTTTGGAACATATGGGATTTGTGGAAGGAAGACAATTTGTCGATGGTATTATCCTAGCACAGGAAGTCTTACACTCCCTAAAGAGCATGAAGAAAGATGGGATGTTACTAAAGTTAGACTTATCCAAAGCTTATGATAAACTAAATTGGACCTACATGAAAGAGATTATGAGCTCCTTTGGTTTCAGTGAGGTATGGATCAAGTGGATAGATAATATTACATCCGTTGCGTTCTTTTCTATCCTGATCAATGGGCATCCGTTTGTTGTCTTCAAGCTAGCGCGGGGCATCCGCCAAGGAGATCCTCTCTTGCCATTTCTCTTCGTGATCATGACAGAAGGACTTGGAAGGCTCATTTAGCATTTAGTAGAATAGGGGAAACTCAAAGGTCTCAAGTTCTAACCTTATGAGAAGGCTATAACGCATCAACAGTTTGTTGATAACACTCTCCTGATGGGACACTCCTCTGTTCAAGAATCTAAAAAAATTAAGAAGGCTTTGAATCTTTTCTTAAGAGCCTCGGGGATTACTATTAATATGGATAAATCCTTGATCTTCTTCTTTAATACTCCTCCTTCTAGTCAAAGGAACATTGTAAGGATTTTAGGTTTCAAGAAGAGTTCCCTTCCAACCAAATAATTGGGTGCCCCCCTATCTGATGTTTTCCTAAACAAGGCTTCATGGGAAGAACTCTTAAGTAAAATGCGTGAGAAACTCTCTAACTAGATGCTTCGAGCTTTGAAATTTTCGGGAAGAGTTGTCCTTGTTAAAACTGTGCTGTAAGCGATGGCTCTGTATCTTTTCTCAGTGTTATTGGCTCCTAAGTCAGTTCTGAAGGACATCAGAGATATCCAACGCTCCTTTCTTTGGGCAGGCACTACAGAGCATAGAAAATGGCCCCTGGTGGATTGGGAGACTTTATGTAAATCTAAACCTGAAGGGGGTTTAGGTCTCCAGGATCTTGAGAAGCTTAGTATTGTTTATGGAGCTAAAATTTGGTGGTGCTGGCTCACTCATACAACTGAGCAATGGGCTAGTTTATGGGGAAAGAAGTTTGCTCCAAAGTTTGGAAAACAGGACTGGGTCAGGGTGGATGGACCGGAGCAAGGTTCGCATATTTGGAATATGACTAGGAAGGGGCGTGATTTGATCAAGAAACACGGTTCTTGGGAGGTTCGTCAAGGATCTCTGGCTAATCTGTGGTCTGATGCATGGCAACAAGAACCAACTCTTCTAACTCTGGTGAATGATATCCCTCTGGACTCACCTGCTTCAAACCATTATTGGCAGACGGTTGAGCATTATTGGCAGGAGGAACCGAATGACAAGGGTTTTCGTGTGTGGAAACCAGTTAACTGGTGAACAGCTAACTATGGGGAGGAGATAGGTAAGCAAATCCATGAATTATTGCAACACCGACAGGTCAAAATTCAGATGGGAATGGACCTTCTATGCTGGGGATATCGACCTAAAGGTATGTTTACTATGAAGGAAGATTACTACATCCAGGGTGGTCAGGATAATCCCATTGTAGAAAGTGAATGGAAGCACCTCTGGGGAGCTAAATTATGACCTAAAATCACTCTCTTCCTCTGGTTGGTGTTGAAAGGCATAATTCTGATGTGGGACAATATCACTAAGCAGGGCTTTGAGGGACCTTCTTTCTGCATTCTCTATGGGACTCATGGGGAAACGATTGCCCATCTTCTGGATGAGTGCAGGTTCTCCTCGGGCTTATGGGATAAGGGAGCTATGATATTCCGCTTGTCGGATAGAATTAGAACTGACCCTGCTGAAATGATCAAATGTTGGAGGAAGGATCCCTTCCAGGGGAGAATTCTGAATAGAATTTGGGAGCTTTTCCCAAATTTTCTTGTTTTGGAAGTGTGGAAAGAACGTAACAAACAAATTTTCGCAGGAAAACATCAAACATGCAAGGTTATATGGAGTCAAATTCAGCATGGCATTATAGAGACTTTGCAATTAACTTCTTGGATGGAGCAAGATATGAACATACCGGGGAATGAAGTAATTATTTTACATAACTGGGGCATTTGGGTGCCGCCTAGCCATATCGAGAGCCTTCTCCTGCGTTGAACGTCTCTTGAAAGTCCAACGGTTTGGTCTCCTCCATTACCGGGTTGGCTCAAGCTTAATTTCGATGGGGCTTCAAAAGGAAACCCTGGTAATGCTGGTTATGGTGGTGTCATGCGCAATGACAAAGAGAATTTTTTGTATAACTATTATGGCCATTTGGGAAAGGAAACCAATAACGTGGCTGAGTGTGAGGCGATGCTGCAGGGTTTATGCATGGTGGCTCGTCGTGGCATCAATTGTCTTCATGTGGAGGGTGACTCAAAACTTATTATCCATCTAGCCACCAGTCTTGGTAATGGGACCCGTGCGGCCAAGTTGGCCCCTTCATGGAGGTTGGCGTGGCGTATGACCTGTCTGGAAAATATCATCACATCGATGAACTCCGTCACCTTCCACCATGTGAGGAGAAGTGTGAGTTGCTTGGAAGATGTGCTCGCGAACAAGGTGCCAGTTATCATGATGATGGATGGGATGGAGAGGCCCTTAACATGCCGGTGAGCACGTGTTGGGCTAAGTGTCTGCAAACTGCTGAAAATGACAGATGTGCAATGAATAATGTCGTTGGCCTGCATCCAAAGTAAGTGAAGTGATGGTTTATAACCAGTGGTGTACTACTGCATGCAGAGGTGACAGGAGGCATTATGTTAATTATCTGAAAAAGTTAACAACTCGTCCTTCACCCTTTTCCTCATCACCTGTGTCAATTATGCTCAGAGATCTGGAGCATGGGATGGAAACTGGTAATCGACTTCCCACGTTTAGAATGGAGGTTGCTGATCAGGGTTCTGATTTCATGACGATTGCTAAGGACGCGGGGAATTACTACAGAGCTCGAATCATTATGGTGTAATTAATGGTTGCGAGTGGCATCTTGCCTTTATATTCTTTCACCAGGGTCAACTTTTGCCATCTCTGTAGTCATTTCGAGAAGGTATGTGCCTTGTTAAGTTTTATTGTGTTTTCTTGCCGGTTGGATTGTGGTAATATTGCTATTGTGAGTATGCCTCCTAGAGGTCAGCCTACTCGTCGGGGTCGCCATGGTCAGGGTGAACCGAGTAATCTGAACAGGGGCATTGAGGCCCAGGCTGGGCCTAGCAGGGATCAGTGGAGAGTTGCTTCGACTGTGGTTTTCTTTCGTCGCCTTTTTCCTCAGACATTACAGAGTGAGTTAGAAGAGATGGAAGCAAATTTGTGGAGAATGGTGGGGGAACAAGAGCTGTCGTCGGAAGCAGTGGCTATGGCCGATTGGATTCATGACCCTGGTAACACCAGGGGTCGGATGGCTTTATACAACAGAGCGATGATCATGTTTTGGGTCACTAAAACGCTCATTTCCCAGACCCAGGAGGCCAGGGTGGATATTTTGGAGGATTCTCAGCATCTGAAGAAGCTGGAGGATAGTTGCAAGGAACATGTGGAGGAAACCAGTTGGATCCATGTGAAACTTGACGCCATTGCAGCGGAATTGGGCATTTCATTCTTGACTCATCCTAAGAAGATGGATAACCCGAAAGTTATTGATCTTTGTGGCAAGGCTGCGGGGACAGAAGTACCTCTGGTTGTGAACATTGATGATGAGGTTGGGCCAAAGGGATGATTCTCTGTTCTTGTTGTCGGGTTGGTTCGACTTGCTATTGTTTCGTTGCTATGGGGTCTTTTTTCTGGTTGGTGCCTTTTGTGGTGTTTGTTATGTAATGGGGTGTAGAAATTTTGTTTGTTTGGGCACTGTGGGTAACACTGTTAGTCTTTTGTTTCTTTACCGAGTATGGATAGGTCTTTATGTACTGCTCAGAGATGTTTTGTTTTGGAACTCTGGAAATTTTTGGGAGGGTTATGTTGTGGATAGATTTGGGATTTGGGATCTCAGGGGCTGTTGTTTAAGCGCCTTGTGCA
The DNA here is from genome assembly GCA_027924585.1 of Larix kaempferi. Taxonomy (NCBI): domain Eukaryota; kingdom Viridiplantae; phylum Streptophyta; class Pinopsida; order Pinales; family Pinaceae; genus Larix; species Larix kaempferi. Next base: position 7,404,100 of record BSBM01001365.1, read on the forward strand.
TTGTAAAATCTGTGACTGTAATCTTGACTTGGATGGAATAGAATGATGTTTTCTTTTGCTTAAAAAAAAATACATGTACTTAAAAACGAGTCAATTGAGTAACATTGATTTTTTTTTGTTGCTCCATGTAGAGGACCACCTTTATGGATTCACTCAATGCCACTTCCCCATCGGGTGAGTGTCCAACCATTTCCCTTGGTGATGCTCCATGGTACACATGCTAGTTCCCTCATCTTAACATTTTCAATTACATACATGTGTATAACTGCAAATATTTTATCGTAACTTTCTTCTTGTCCCTTGCTCAAATTATACAAGGTAGAGCCACGAGGATTGCACGAGATTAGGAGATGTATTCTCCCTCGAGTTCTGACTATCAACCGCTAGTCTATGAGGTGCTATAAATTATGTTGCAATGCAATAAAGAATTCAAGTTTATGTTTAATTTATAATGTTAATTAATTATTGTTTTATTGATTGCATGCATGATGTCACCATATGCAGCTCAAGTACAGCTAGGGGTCGATATTGCATTGATGCTCACACAGGAGTGGGAAAGGTTGACTATGCATTGTTCTGGTGAGGATCCATCGGCTGAACATCGTCCTAGAGTTGTCAGATGTCGCGAACCCAGTTGCCAATTGGGCTGTGAAACATCCATAATTTTACCCCGAAACACCCATGTTACCCAAATTTAGTTCTCTAGGGTTAAATTGAGGTTTACAATGGAATTATGAATGTATTTGAGAGCTGTGGTAATTTAAATATGTATGAAATAAAATGCAAGTATAAGTGTTATGAATGCAATTCCTAAAATAACAGTAATTTCATGCAATTAAGTAAAACATTCAACATAAATTACATTAAGCACAATTCAATAATTTCCACAAAAAATTCCATACACAAATTGATAAAAATAAAATAAACAAGAAAACCAAATGGCGGAATGAGGGTATAAGCCTGAGCATATTTTATTATTCACATGAACATAAATTAAATATAATGTTTACAAGTAACTACCTTCAACTGTCAAATAACGGTGAGGTTGTTAATCTAATTAGGACTTTATGATTAGAGCTAGGTTTCTAACAATCCCCCCTTAATCATAAGTCCGTACAAAAGTACCAGCTAGCAACAAAAACTAGTGCAAGAGCTGATATCACGTCCATGTCTTCAACCTGTAACCCATGGTCTGAAATATCATGGATGTTGATGAAGATCTGCCTAAAAAATGCGCCAAATGGATGTTGAAACCAAGTCTGAAACTCATTGTGTAACAAATGAGCTAGACAACATGCAAGTGTTCACTAAAGTGAACCTGAAAAACCAATGAGAGAAAAAACCTTGAAGAGAACTAAGTTGGATTCAAAGTCCAACACATCTCATAACATGAAAATTCCTGAGAAATCTGAATATGCCAAGTAAAGATGTAGGATCCAAAGATCATCCATGTAAGTGAACAAATAAGTTCACAAAAAATCTCTCAAAAACGACACATAAAAGACTGTCAATAATTAGTTGACATAAAAAAGTGTCAAAAGCCATCCAAAACCTGTATCCATAAAAGTATTGTGGGTAGTAAACCAGGTGAATCACTAGTACTATTTCAAATCTATAATCCAAATTCATCAAACATCAATCGTAAATCCATCATCCTAAAACCATAATCCATCCTCAATCATGATAACCTGTAAACAATCCTCAAAAGTGGACTTCGAAACTTGAAGTCGACAACCTCATCAATGTTCCCCCCTTTCAACTAAAAGGTGAGAAGTCCTGAATCACCCCCCCAGAAAGAGGTAAGGGGTAATCAAATTGTTTTTGAGTTGATTCTGAAGACTCGATCTTCAACTCAAAAGACTATAGCAAAAAGTGTGGGCCCCGGTCATGCCCTGCATCATCAAATCCTGAATCAAAACACTCCTTTCCATCTGTAGTAGCAAGATCACAAATCAAACATGTTTGTACATGTGTATGGATCCCAGTGTAAGATCATTCCAACAACTTGGCTTCCAATAACCAGCTCCAAGTACATAACCAACCAAAATGCACCTTTTTCCTCCTAATTTTTGGTTGCTTCCAACACTTATTTGAAACATGATTTTTCTTCCCACAAAAACTGCATGGGTGAAGATCAATACACTAGAATTTTTTATTTCCAACTTGGTGATAGTGTTGGCACTGTTTAGGTTCGTTGTCCAACAAATCATCATCATCCTCAATAACACCTATATCATTATCCATATCAACATTTGCATTAGCACCCTGATCATCATCCTGTACCTTTTCCTGTCTCATATCATCTTGTACCTTTTCTTGTTCCATATCAACATGTACACATTCCTGATCATCGCCTTCACATTCATCCTTCTAATCAGCATCAAACAAATATCCACCACTCACAAACTTGATTGGTTTGGAATAATTATGGATATGGAAAATATCATTATCGACTTTATCATATCCTAAACCATATTTATTTTGTTTAAATTGAACCTCTTCCCAGGGTCGAACAAGATTAAGCTGATTTTTATGTTGATCCTTCAATTCATCCACTTTATCCTCTTTGTTGTCAGTGTCATCAGTCAAAACTATACTGAACTGGTTCACACAATTAATAGGTACATCTTCATTGTTTGAATACTTAGTGACATCATTTTCATCATTTGGTTCACAATCAAACAATGGATTATTCTGAAAGAGTATGAAATATGTATTTTGATGTCGAACATGACTTAATTCATCTATTGAGAAGTTGTTTTGAACTTTTAGTATGTCCAGCTTTCTGAGCATGACTTGAAGACAAGCACATACATAATTGTTCCTTTGTTGAGTGAAATTGTGGATCTTGGAGTTGTATTGATTAATCTATGGAGCACATGAAGCATATCTTCAATGTGAGCCATTATAAGTTCTCAAAGATGTCCACAAATGTAAAACGATTGTCATGTGCTAGCATAAAGAAACTAGGAGAAAAATGGAAAAAGCATAAGCATATTACTGATCACAAAACCTAAGACCTCCTTATTCAATTTCGGGCGGATCTAGAACTTCAAGACAATTTTAAGAAGATACTCTAAAATACTTGGTCCCCTTATTACTTCCAAAAAATATCTTATTTATCTCCTTATAACCTCAAAAAGCATCCTCGTAACTCCTTATAATAACCCCAATTACAAAGTGTGCTAATTACAATTACACCTTATAACTTCTTTTCAAATCCCTTATAAAAAACATTTACAAGTATGATTTTTCAAAATATCAACAGTGATACCGTATTACTCCTTAGTACCCATGAAATCCTTATAACTCCGATTATGACTCCTCTTCAAAGTGCTAACCCCCTTAACTTTGAGTATATAAAACAAATCTTCTTATAGTAATTTAAAATGGCTTTTTAAAAAAGATATGTAAACCTTTTTTACCCATCGATCAAAAATCGCTTGCATGACATGAGCAAAAAAACAGCTCGACCTCGTCACTCACTATCAAAGTATGATCATTGTCATCCATAATAGGGCAAAATGACTGTAAATTTTTCCTATAATTATGAATCTTCTAAAAGAAATCATGTGCTTGAGTGCAGATTCAATAGGAATGATAAAGCAATAAATGAAAAATAAACCGAATACAATCCTCAGTAACACAGATTCTACGCACCACCTGCCCGACGCCCAACACCTCTCTAGACTTCTTTGAGTAGTTGCACATGGTCTCTTGTAGTTTGGAGATGAAAATTTTATTTAAAATAAATGAACAACGATTACCACTTGCAGTCTAACGATGTTTGCGCAGCTAGCTTCTAGCGGCTCTTGCGCGCAGGTGGAGGGAGTGGACAATGCTGCGAGGGTGGAGTGGTTTTAGATTTTTATAGCTCTCCTACCAGGGACGCAGAGCACTCCTACCTAGGATGTCGAGTTATCCCACCAAGACTCACCACAGTAGTGCGGCTCTCCTTCCAAGGCAATGCGATTTTCTTGTCTATCTTTCTGTGGATATTCTGACTGCCTGTAAACTCCAAACATTGTTTTCCAGTTCACGTGTAGGTGCAATCTCCACACAGGAACGTCCTTCCTTCTTTCCGATAGTTTACCCTCCACGGATCGCAGTAGCGCTGCCATCTTGTTATTGTTCGCCACAAATTCAATTCGCAGAGGAAGACAAAGACAAACCCATGCACAATTTGGATGAAAACAAAACCCCAACGCATAAACTTGACATCAATACAGTTCGTGATCAGAAAGAGTATGAAATCTTTGTTGTTTGAAATCTCATTGCAACCATGGAAAGCTTTCAAGCCATACAGAGTTTACGTAACAATAAACATGAGCATGAAATGCATGATAATTGTGCAGACCTCTTTGCAATCATAAAAACTATAGAGAAACTATTAATGTAATTTCCTCAAAAGATCATGAGTCAAAATGCACAAAACTAATTGTGTAGTTTAAAACCTAAAAACATCCTTGAAAGTCACGGTCCTGCCAGCTACTGTAAATCGCTTACTTTTGTGTGGGATTCTGGCCTTGCCCACGATGCATCCACCATGCGAATGTCACTGCATGCTTGTTTCTGTCGTGTGAAAATTTTATTCAGGTTGCACCTCTATCAATTAGTTTCCTCGTCCACACGCGCACATTCAACAGAGAGTTCCTCCACAACAACATTGTTCTTAGTTTAGATATGTATGATCAACCCAAACTCACATAGTTGACATGCACCAACGATCTCTTATCTCATCAGGGTTTTTAGGTCACAACCGCTCTGATCAACAAGAACTCCTTAGAACACAATCCGTCATATATCCATGCAAATTAGCACTATATCGCTTGAAAACTTTTGTTTCCACCCCTCCTTTAAATGTTCACGCCCACAGTATAATTATTAATTATTGCTCTGATACCACTATGATAAAAATAAAATAAAAAAGAAAACTAGATGGCCGAATGAGGGCATAAACTCGAGCATATTTTATTATTCACATGAACATAGATTAAATACAATGTTTACAAGTAACTACCTTCAACCTTAAAGTAACGCTGAGGTTGTTAATCTAATTAGGACTTTATGATTAGAGCTAGGTTTCTAATACAACACAGTGGGATTTGGACAATATCACCATGGACTCGAGTCAAGTAAGTTGATCTATCCACTTAAAATTTCATAAATTTTTCATCTACCTAATTTCATGTACTAAAATCTAACTAACTTACAGAGTTCACAATTTTAATTTTTCTAGTCCCCATCTTTAGACACCAGTTTCGATCATGCGTCACCCTATTTACAGTGGCATGGTGCAGGTTCTACTGGTAGTGGGAACCACCTCTATCTCTCTCGGGTAGATTTGACAACAACATCAAACATTAAGGTAAGTGGCGATTTATATGCAAAATGTTTGTTCAATTTGTTGTCGAAGTGAATGACATGTTTTTCTTGTAATGTATGTAACATTTTTGTCGTAATATTTGGTTAGCTTACATCATTTCTAGATGAATGTAATCAAAATAAATCCATAGAGAATATATAAAGTATTGGAGGAGATAAATTCCTCAGCTAATGTGTGAAATGCAAAATTATCTACCACGGGCATTTTTCAATGCACAAGAGCACTACCTCATACACCAAGTTGAGAAGATTGAAATGTGTGGACCTGTACACACAAGGTCAATGTGGATGGTGGAGAGGCACTTGAAATCATTGAAGGATTTGATTAGACAAAGAGAATGTTCTAAGGGCTCTAGCAAGGGAATGTCCTTTGGTTAGATGTGTTTCTTTCAAAGTTTAGCAAATTGGTTCTCGCAAGGATCCAAGGAAAAGGTAGAGAAAAAGTATAGAGACTTCATCTTTAACTAAGAGCGAGAACTTGGTTGAAGTGAAACCATATATCAACAAAAGAATGGGGAGTCTTAGTTTCTTAATAAATATTATATTTTCTATTTGTTTCTTCTTGTCTTTTGATCGTTGTCTTGATATTATATTTCCTATTTGTTTCCAAGTATGCACTACAAAGCTCCATGAAAGTAAGTGTCTTGTTCTAAGGAGATGGTAATTCCATCTGATTGTAGACCATGAACATATTTGGTGGTAGAATCTTGGACATTTAGTGGATGAATCTCGAACAAAGTTATTGGAACCATGAGTAATTTTGGTGGAACCGTGAGATCTATTTGTTGAACAATGAAAATTGTTGGTGGAACCATGAGTAATGGTAACGAGGTGGTGGAACCATATTAAAGAACCTTGAACAAAATTCATGGAAAATGAACATTTTAGGGCTAGAACCATGATGAATGTTTATGGAACCATGGACCATTTTGATGGAATTGGGAACAATTTGAGTGGAACCATGCAAAATGCATACAAAACCACATGCAATTAAGGAACCTTAGTGGTGGAATCATCTATAGCAAAGTTAGAGTTGGTGAAACCATAAACATATTTAGTGGTGGAATCTTGGACATTTGGTGGTTAAATCTTGAACAAAGTTAATGGAACCATGAGAATTTTTGGTGGAACCATGAGCATTATTAGTGGAAACCATGAGTAATGGTCACAAGGTGGTGGAACCATACAAGGAACCTTGGACATAATTCATGGAAAATTAACATTTTAGGGGTGGAACCATGATGAATGTTTATGGAACCATGGATAATTTTGATGAAACTGTGAACAATGTGAGTGGAACCATATACAATGCATACAAAACCATGTGCAATTAAGGAACTTGAACAATGTTTGTGGAAACGTGAATATCATAAGCATTATTTATGGACCATGACCCATTTGGTAAGTAATGCATATATGGTCACGAGGTGGTGGAATCATAAGCAATGTGTATGGAACCTAACAAAGTTAGTGTTGATGAAACCATGCACATATTTGGTGGAAAAATCTTGGACTTTTGGTGGTTGAATCTTGAGCAAAGTTAATGGAACCATGAGCATTATTGGTGGAACCATGAACTCTATTTATGGAACCGTGAGCATTATTGGTGGAACCATGAGTAATGGTCAGAAGGTGGTGGAACCATATAAGGAACCTTGAACAAAATTAATGGAAAATGAGCATTTAAGGGGTGTGACCATGATGAATGTTTATGGAACCATGGACAATTTTGATGGAACTATGAACAATGCAGGTAGAAATTAAGGAACCTTGAATCATGTTGGTGGAACCATGAATATCATAAGCATGATCTATGGACCATGAACAAATCAACGAGTAATGCATACATGGTCACAAGGTGGTGGAATCATGAGCAATGCATGTGTAACCTTGAACAAATTTAGTGTGGATGAAACCATGAAAATATTGGGTGGCAGAATCCTGGAAAATGTGCAGTTGAATCTCGAACAAAGTTAATGGAACCATGAGCATTGTTGGTGGAACCATTATCTCTATTTATGGAACCATGAGCATTGTTGGTGGAACCATTATCTCTATTTATGGAACCATGAGCATTGTTGGTGGAACCATGAGCGCTATTTATGGAACCATGGGCACTATTAGTGGAAGACTATAGAGAAAGGCTATGCATCGCTCATTCTATTTTACTTTGTCACAAATAGAATTTAACTCATGAAGCAAGGCATTGAGGGTGTTGAAGTGAATTGTAACCCTGTCACCATTCTTCATCATCACAATAGACAACATTTTATATAGGAATATTAAATTGATGAGGGAATTATATTCATACATAGAGCCAAGATTATATCAAATATTATTTGTTGTAGTTTCATGACACATTCATTAATACAAAATTAGATAGATTAAGACCAACGAAGGCAATTTCCTCATCTTTCATCTTGTCCCAATTATCCTACTTCACATTGTCAAGCTTTGTGTCCTTCATGAGGAATTCCTTTTGATCTATAATCTATTTTAATAAGAAACATATATTTCATATTCAACTTCCACAAATTGAAGCCATGGCCATTGAATTTCTCAATCCTTGAATGTCTACACATCATTTCTCCTACCACATATATCTTATTAACTCTCATTAAATCTAGCTCTATTTCAAAAAATCTATGAACAAGGCCCCAACAAACAACATCTATGAACCAAGTTTTCCTAAGCTTGGAAATAATGGTGTCCCTTTCAAGCAAACAACCACACTGATACCTATTGTTAACCTTCTAGATAAACCTACAACAAATGACGAAGACTCCACAAAGATATCAACATAAACCAAAAATTCAAAATAATAGAATAGTCGTAGAAAAGAATTAAAAAAACAACAAAGAATATTTTTTCACTTGGGAAAAATCATTATCCCTTTGTTTTGAACTATTATGAAGAATGTACACAAACATGAAAACAACATTTCCCTAAGAATACAAGTGGGGAACAACTCTATTTTGAAAATAAAAAAATGTAATCAATAGATTTCTTCCACATTCCATATACATATGGAAACTACTAATAACACATATAGTATAACTTACAATGCCCTAACACATCCAACCAACCCATATGGTAACAATACAAGCTAGTAATCCCCTCATGATAATGCCACTATCATAATAAAGTGTAAATTCTAGTGTGTTGTATTGACCAATTAATATTTGTTAGTTCCATTTTGTCCACATTGTAGTCCCTTGCATTATGATTGGTAGATATAATCGGAAGGCCTTGCAATGCAACTATTAAGCAAGCCAAATATGATGTGCACATGAAAATGTAATTCACAATGTGTGATGCATGACATTGAAATTAGATGTTTGTACAATGCAGACTGTAGAAATTTGAGATCAACCTAGGTCACATATGAGATTGGACATGATAAAGAAAAGAGTAAAGAAATAATATAAAATTGTATATTATTTTGGTGTGTTTATTACAAGAAAAAGTGAGGTTTATTTATAAGAAACCTAGAAAGTCCAAACATGAAATTTTATGGTATGCAAACCATGCAACAAGGTGTACTAGGATAGCACATAAACATACCAACATGTTGATTAAGCTATCATACGTAAGATTAACCAACTATACATACACTAACACCCCCTCTAAAGCAAAATGTAGGGAGTAAACATAAGAAAAATTGGATCTCAACATTGAGGCCTTCATAGGTTCCCAAGTACAAAGTCTCATAAGCAGAGAAAATGAAAAAATCCCATGCGATTAAAACTCCTCCCCAAAACATAGACAAACACCAATGCTGAAAGGGAAATGGATCATTTGAGGAAGAGATCGCAAAGAAATCCAAAGAACAAATTTAAAACAACAAGGGCAATGAGAATTGAATGCACACCATCTCCTTCAAAGGGATCGATCCTCTAAAATGAGTCCTAACAGAAAATGACTAATTAGGTACTCATGTAGAATTAAGAAAAACACTACAAATTGAGTGTCCATATGGAATCCAATCCATCTCGTTAGAGTGAATGGGTTGCCAACCTATAATCATAGAGTCAAAATAAGGATTGATGCTATGTACTAGGATCACTCTTGATGTTGATGTATATGTAACTTCGGAATGTATTTCATATATGTATATTGTACTCCTATAGAGATGGTATTATTCCTCTATACGGAAGTTTTTGTATTCCTATAGAGATGTTATTATTCCTCCATACGGAAGTGTCGTCATTTATATTGTAAGTGTCGTAACTTATACTTGATGGGTTATTAGACCACCTTGTTGGGGTCAGCCCTGTATAAGTCATGTGGGTCGAAGGGTTATTAGACCACCCTATTGGGGGTCAGCCATGTGGGTCAAAGGGTTATTAGACCACCCTATTAGGTGTTGTCCCAGTCAGCATTATGTTATGTGGTTAAGTTAAGTCCGACCTAGTAAAGGTTATTAGGCAAGTCAAGTCAAGTATAAATAGAGTGCGGGAGGCACTCTATTTCATCATTCTATTCTCACACACACTCTTTGGAGTGTGGCGCACTTGTGGAGGAGGAGAAGCTGCTGCTAGGAGAAGACTATCTCTTGTACTTTGGTTGTATCATTTCTCTATCTATCTCTGAGGAAGTTATTGGGGTTTTTCACCTTTATGGTTTTCCCCAAGTAAACTCTATGTCTCTTGTGTGCTTGCATTATTGTGTCCATGCTTGATATACTGTAGATATGTTGTACATTTTATTCTCTCAGTTAAGATCCTAGATCAAATTGAAGTAAATTCTGAAAAATTAAGATGGTATCAGAGCTAGCTTGAAAGAAGGCATGGTATGGCATGTATGACACTTGTTGCACTTACGATGCTTGGGATTGATATAGCAAAAACCAGTCATTGTATCACTTTCACTATAAATCCATTTTGGCGAAGTTTTCGGATTTGAAACTTCTACAGGTCAAATATAAGATCACCATGTACCTTTTGTCCAAAGCAAAACTTCTAATTTGTTGTAATTTGTGTTTTATGATCTGTACAATATAGGGTTTCTGCCTCTTCCAGATCTGAGTCATAAACAGGTGACCTTGGAAAAAAGGTCATAACTTGGGCTAGGAAGCTCCAAATGAAATTTTGTAAAAAGTGACAAGTAGTGCATGGACTGTACTTTCTCAGGTAACTTTTTCAGAGTTCGAAACTAAACCAGTGACACGTGGCATGTCGTACAAGTTCGCTCTCTTGTTTTATCCCATAAACAGGTCACGTTGCGACACTTGGCATAACTCTCTCTCAGAGAATCCATTTGAGGTCAGAAGTGTGGGGTTGGAAAGATGATAGGTCGGGCTATGACAAGAACAATTTTCATACCTTGTGGATCGAAAATTTTGGAGTTACACCAGAAACAATCAAGTACATAGTTTTGTCAAAACAGAATTATTTTTTAGCACCTTCATTCATGGCTTCCGGAATTTAGGGTTTCGGAGAAAGTTGGAATTCTTGTAATCAGAGACCATGGATGAATGATACTCATCAAAATAGAAATTTAGAGACCAAGATCAGAATTTTTGGTTGGGCAGAAGGCCAAACTTGATCAGACCCTAGTTCAGGACTTTAATCAGAAAAGTAGAAAATTAGGGCTTCTGTAAAAATGAGAATTTTTGAAATCTGTGACCACGGCTGGAAGCTCCTCAGAAAAATATAATCTTAGAGGTTTGGGTCAAACCTTTTGATTGGGCAGAAGGGTGGGCTTTATCAAACCCTAGTTCGCGGTCATGTCCAGTGAATTCGGAAGTTTCAAAGACAAATTTGAGGGGTGAAACTTTGCAGTTTTCAAATTCTGAGTATACCAGTTTGATCAGCTCATCAAGGCGCATATTTCTATCCTTTCAGAAGTTTGAAATTCAAAGTTTGAATTTTTAGGGTTTCTTTGATAAACCCTAATCCAACTCAAGATCCAATTCCTGCAAATCAAGTGGATTGGGTTAATCCTAGAAGAGAATGGATTGGTCATCTGCATAAGTGAAGAAGTTCCTGTTTCAGAGGGAGATGAGGCTAAGGCCTTACATAAGAAGATTACAAGCAATCTCGACAAGTACGACTTATCCAGGTATGTTTCAAGATTTGTTCATGATTAAGTCTATGGTATGTTTGTCTTCATATTATTACGGTTAGTACAATCTTGTTTAAATTTAGACTTGTCGTATCACCTTAATAAAATTATGAATGCATGATAGAAGATATTCATTGATTAGGGTGTTGACACTTATGATTGTACTAATGCATTATGGTGGTGTATGAGGTTTATGTTATCCGCTAACATGAAAGGTACACCAAGAAAGACAAATCATGTTCTAGTTCAAGAACATATGATCATGGTGACATGAAGACAAAGATTCATCCATTGTCATGGATCACATAGAAGATCCATTTACGAGGTATGTATAACTTGGTTCTATAATGGTTAACCTATGAGATATGCAGGTTACTAACACAAGTCATTGAAGAAGAACAAGAAGACATCATGTGAGTATGTTAGACATAACCAGCTAACATACTAATCCATGTATGTTTTTCCTATATCAAGTTAGAATCCTACCTTGTGATAGGATCTCTTATATAAGTATACATGGCATGATTGATAATGATTATTCATGGGTTTGAGTAATCATGGGTGTAGGCATATTATGTTTCTTAATTTAATTTATGATATGACTAACCATAAGAGTCCTTGAATACTAATGCTTATTATTTCTGACTATACATGTTTAAGATTATTCTGTTTTGATAGTATTAATATTATACTAATGAATGTGTGATTATGTATGAGACCTCGAGGATAACACAATGATGATACTAATAAGCATGCATAGTGATTAAGGATGGATATAAGTTCAAGGACACGTAATTAAGGGAGAAAACTCCAGCTATTCCTGCAAGGGAGCAAAGATCAAGAGGGAGAACACTCCAGTTGTTCCTACAAGAAAGCAAAAATCAAGAGGGAGTACACTCCAGTTGTTCCTGCAAGGAAGCAAAGATCAAGAGGGAGCACACTTCAGTAGTTTCTGCAAGGATGCATATATTCAGAGGGAGTTGACCACTTCTCACAATCCACATCAGAATGAAGTTGCAGAAAAGAAGCAAAGGCTGAGAGGGAGTCAACCCAACAAACAAACAAAGATAAGTATTTGAATTATCATTCCTTGCATATTTTATTGTTTAAATAATACTGTTCAATAATACTCATGTTCCTAGAATTAGGTTGTGTATTATGCATATTAGAATAGTTGCATTGATGAACAGTATACTACTAATATACATGGGTAAGTGGCCTCTGGCACTGTACAACATTCCATTGCTACTGATCTAGAATGAAACCTCTTTGCTGACATGTTGGGAGCTGTGCACACTCTTAACAATGTTCTAGTAGAGATTGGAAGGCATCTAGAAAGTTACGGGATATGAATAAATGTTGTATTGAAGCATTGGCTAAGATAATTGCATGACTGTATGACATATTTCTTTATGTGTAAGAATTTGTTCTGAAAACTATGATATGTTTTATAATCATGCAATTTAACTTGTTGTGTAGGAAAGATCGTATATCATCACCTACAAAAGAAGGACTACAACATTTGTTTAGCAACAAAGTTGTCTATTGAAAATATTAAAGATATTGAAGTTCCCAGGATCTGGGAAGAATACCATGATCGAGGAGTACCAGTCGATCATGAAGATGTTTGGGATGCAGTCCCAAGACCTGAAGGAGAGTCTGCAGTGACTTCCAAGAGGATCTACAAGATCAAGCATGTTGTAGGTGGTAGCATAGAGACTTTTGCTCCTGTAGCCAGATACACTCCCATTAGATCTGTACTTGCTCTGGCTGCAGTGATGAAATGGAAGATACACCAGATGGATTTCAAGACAGCTTTCTTGAATGGTGTAGTTGAAGAAGAAGTGTATGTGGAGCAGCCACTTGGTTCTGAGACACATGATAGGGAGTCATATATGTGCAGAACTTGGTATGGTAGGATAGACAGCTTTCTATCCAGTTTGGGCTTTACCAAGAGTAAAGCAGATTCCAACCTTTACTACAAGGTTGAGGAAGGGAATCCAGTGATACTACATTTGTATATGGATGACCTGTTTATTACAGGTGAAGATAGATTGATTGCCGACACGCAGCGGAAGCTTGCTGCCGAGTTCGAGATGAAGAACTTGGGTATGATGCACTACTTTCTTGGTATGGAGGTGTGGCAGAGTGCAATTGGAATCTTCCTTGGACAAGGGAAGTATGCAGTAGAGATCCTGAAGAGGTTCGGGACGATGGACTGCAAGGCCATGGCCACACCTATGGCATCAAACCTGAAGCTTCTGTGTGATGCTTCATCTGAGCCGGTTGATATCACTATGTATCATCAAATGATTGGGTCCTTGATGCACCTGACGAACACGAGACCAGATATTTGCTTTGTGGTGAACACATTGAGCCAGTTGTTGATGGATCCGAGGGGTGTTCACCTGGTTGTTGTAAAGCATATTCTGAGGTACCTGAGGGTACAGTTGATTATGGGCTCAAGTATGATGCGAATCAAAAGTTTAACCTACAGGGTTATGTTGATTAAGATTGGGTAGGCAGTGTTGCAGATAGAAAGATCACATCTGGGTGCTGCTTCAGTATGGGATCAGGTGTGATCTCTTGGTTTAGCAGGAATCAATCCTGCGTAGCACTAAGTACAGCTGAGGCAGAGTATGTTGCAGCCTGTTCAGCTAGTTGCGAGGCAGTATGGCTTCGAAAGCTACTGTCTGAGCTATTTGATCTCCCGTTGGATGCTACTGGTATCTTCTGTGATAACCAGAGTTGTGTGAAGTTGTCTGAGAATCCAATGTTTCATGATAGGTTGAAAAACATAGAGATCAAATATCACTATATCAGGGATATGGTGCAGAGAGGAGCAGTGAAGCTCCTATATGTTGTGACGGACGAGCAAATTGCAGATGTGCTGATGAAACCACTAACCAGAGTGAAGTTCGAGTACTTCAGGGAGAGGCTTGGTGTTCTTCAGATTGACGACACTTCGAGGAAGAAGTGATGGACACATTTGTGGAATCCATTCCAAGCATGTTGGAAGGAGGATCCTTCACATGGTTGTGGATGTAAGCGCTGGATGATGAGCATCAGGACGATGCTTCAGTTACTGCTCTATATATGCATCAGGATGATGTTGGATATGATCAGTTGGATCATTTATATGTATATGTATGTATGCATCATGTTGGATGTTGGATATGATCAGCTGGATCATTTATATGTATATGTATGTACGCATCATGTTGGATTTTGGAAATGATTGGTTGGATCATTTGTATGTATTTGTATATGCATCATGTTGGATGCTTGGACCATGTATCTGTATATGTATCAGGAGGATATTGTGTATGATCAGGTAGATCATGTATGTTGATATGTATCAGATGGGTACATTGTGTGGATCATGTATCTGTGTATGTATCAGGTGGATACATTGTATGATCAGGTAGATCATGTATGATTATATGTATTAGGTAGATACTTGGTATGCATCAGGTGGACGTAGTGTATGATCAGGATGATCATAGATGACGAGCTTCAGGATGTTGCTCCAGATGACATGCAACAGGATGTTACAGTGATGATGATCAGGATGATCATGTGTACATCAGGATGATGTATAATGAGTATCAAGATGATACTTTTGTGGTCGTGGATCAGGTTTTGCAGATGATCATGTCTGGGAGATATTATAGGTTGGAGTTGTGTACCCGTAACAACCTGGGATGCTCTTTCGAGACATTGCTCTGGGAGGACATGTAGTTTGTGCCCCGGGAGATTTCGGGTCGGAGTTGTGTACCCGTAACATCCTGAGATGCTCTTGCGAGGTTTTGTCCTATGGCATGTAATTTGTGCCCTAGGAGATTTCAGTTCGAAGTTGTGTACCCGTAACATCCTGAGATGCTCTTTCGAGGTTTTTCCATGACCACATGTAATTTGTGCCCTAGGAGGTCTTTCAAGTTGGAGTTGTGTACCCGTAACATCCTGAGATGCTCTTGCTAGGTTTTGTGGTGACCACATGTAATTTGTGCCCTAGTAGATCCTTCAGGTTGGAGTTGTGTACCCGTAACATCCTGGGATGCTCTTTCGAGGTTTTGTGGTGGGGTCACATGTAATAAGTCCTGGAGATCTGGACAGGATGAAAAAGGCCTTAGATGCTATTTAGGGTTCTTGCTAGTCAAGAGACTCTTTTAAGGTTTTGTGACGCACATAATAAGTCCTGAGAATTCCACAGTATGGCTAGTGATGATGAAGACCTGCAAGTGGTGGGCCTACATCCAGTATGAAAAAGGACTGGCTCTGTAGAAATTCTTATGATGAGTAGATTCATAGATTGATTGAGATAGCAACAGCAGTGACGATGACGATTATCCAGTGACGATGATCCAGAGAAGAAGACTTGTGCTAGAAGACCTGTGTCAAGAAATACCTTCCTAGTTAAGAGGGAGTGTTGATGTATATGTAACTTCGGAATGTATTTCATATATGTATATTGTACTCCTATAGAGATGGTATTATCCCTCTATACGGAAGTGTTTGTATTCCTATAGAGATGTTATTATTCCTCCATACGGAAGTGTCGTCATTTATACTGTAAGCATCGTAACTTATACTTGATGGGTTATTAGACCACCTTGTTGGGGTCAGCCCTGTATAAGTCATGTGGTTCAAAGGGTTATTAGAACACCCTATTGGGGGTCAGCCATGTGGATCAAAGGGTTATTAGACCACCCTATTGGGTGTCGGCCCAGTCAGCATTATGTTATGTGGTTAAGTTAAGGCTGACCTAGTAAAGGTTATTAGGCAAGTCAAGTCAAGTATAAATAGAGTGCGGGAGGCACTCTATTTCATCATTCTATTCTCACACACACTCTTTGGAGAGTGGTGCACTTGTGGAGGAGGAGAAGCTGCTGCTAGGAGAAGACTATCTCTTGTACTTTGGTTGTATCATTGCTCTATCTATCTCTGAGGAAGTTATTGGGGTTTTTCACCTTTATGGTTTTCCCCAAGTAAACTCTGTGTCTCTTGTGTGCTTGCATTATTGTGTCCATGATTGATATGTTGTAGATATGATGTACATGTTGTTCTCTCAGTTAAGATCCTAGATCAGATTGAAGTAAATTCTAAAAAATTAACACTTGAGAATGTTGATCCCGATCAAATTTGTGAATTACAAGTGATCACTTGAGGAAGCAATGCACACCATCCCCCAAAAATGCTAAACCATGTGGACATAAATGATAGATTGGATGGATATAAATGATGGCAATGGGTGTCAAAGTTGATTGTGAAAGTATGTAGGTATAAGATAAAGGTGGAAATGATGGCACATGACCTAAGCAAGAAACATTCCAAACTGATAGCTCCAAGCGATTGAAAAACATGGCTAGTAATGGAGGAAAAAACCTAGCAACATTTTAAAACTATTTGCACAAGTGGTTACAATCCATTAATTAAATTTGCAGAGTGAGAGGTACCATAAATAAATCCACCATACACAGCAATCCTCAATATGGGTCCCAACAAAGAAGACCATGTTAAGTACCCGTGTACAAGTAAGGTATCAACACATATTTAATCAACTCGAAAAAGACAACAATCTTCAAGTGGCAAATCAATGTGGTTTGTAACTACTCATGGGAAAGAAATTTAAATACTCTTTGCAATTCCTCAAAGGATATGAAAAAGTATGCTCCAATAAAAATTTGTGGGAAAAAATATACCAATAATCTCTTACATTACAATCCTCAAAAAACATCTACTAATAACCCCTTATATTAGAATAAACTCGAAAAAAATCTACCGATAACCTCTTACATTGCAATAAACTTGAAAAAATACCATATGACATAAATGCCTTTAAAATGAAACCAAACCTTCACATGAAAATGACATTTGTTTAAATTGTATATGCCAGCCAAGGGAATTGATACCTAGTTCCTTATATCAAACATAAACCATGTACCTACTTCCCATGATAGAACATGAACATTAAGATGGCAACTTAAAAAATAAATACATGCTGCCATGAAAGGTTGATTGCAGAGGAGGGTCTGCCATACAAATAGAAATTATGATATTTGGTCTGTAGTAAAACCAATCAATTTCCAATGAAACACACAAGGTCATCCCACGATTGTGTTAAGAAAAGTGCCGCCTCATACAGATTTGAGGTCAGATGTTGTAGAGGTCCAATCCACGCTACCACTAGATATTGTGAGAGAAAATATATATGGATACAATGCGGAATCTAGAACAAAAAATTAATTTGTGATAGTTCTTGCACAAAAATGATGTATAACGATCGCAAGTGTGCGCACAAAAGTGGTGCATATCTTGTGTAAAAAAGCAAGAAACTGACCTAATAAGGAAAGGTTTCCTAGATATTTTAAAAAGATTGAGCCATAGTCAATTGATGGCCACAAACATTCGAGAGGTTTCACCTTGGACATGACCACCAACAAGGGCACAAACAAAATCCAAAAAAATCCAGAATACCATGTGATCCCCCTGGGCCCTGCCATTGATAAGTGTTGAGTATGCATGCAAAATGCTAAGGCGAGGCCAGATTTTAACCTTTCTCTAAATAATTCAATGGTGGTCTACTTGGAGAGGAGGTAATCCCAATATACTTGGAAAGGAGATAAACCCACAAGAGAGGCCACATCATCAATGTTGTAGAAAACACATTCACTCAGAAAAATTTAAATGTGATTAGCACCACCTTGGTATTTCCAATGTGCCACAAAAACCAAGTCTAATGGAACACCAAGAGCCAATGCTCATAAGAGAGATCGATCTAAATCTGCAAAATCAAATCAGCCCTCATGGATTTAGAAGAATGCTGACCTGAAAAGGTTCAGATCCTTCGCACTTTTATGGGTTTTAGTGCGAGTTTTGAACCCAAGACACACACTCGCAATCTATGATCTAAAGGTTGTTGGTGGTGAAAAAGAGAGCAATCCATAGAGACTACAACTGAGGGAGGCACTATCTACAAAGAGGGCGATTTGCAAAACCACATAGAAGTAGAAAAATAGTAGAGAACTGAGAATGCGTGGTTCTCCTAGATGCCACCGCAAATTGTACCTAACTAGTCCCATGAGCTAAGAGAGCCATGCATAACTAGTCCTGCACCCAAAAAACACAGATGGGAAGCACTACAAGAATCAAGTTTTTTAAAACAGTTTTGGAGGTAAATGTATATTTCAAATATTTGAATTTGAATTTGAAAAAAACCACTTTACCATCCCATCAATATAATGATGCAATGTTACTAATAGGTGGGGTTGAAGGTATTGTTGGAGGATTTATTATCAGAAATTGGGGATGTAGTGTACACTGGAAAAGAGCCAAATCCTCAATCCATAGATGGCCATACCTTGTGCCATGGATGGTTTGACACCTGAAAGATTCCAGGTGACAGTTCATGTTAGGTAGAGTTCCCAAGTTCATACTTCCTTTTTTGGCCATAGTTTCCATTCATTAGAGTTCCTTTGGGTCGGAGTTCATGAGGTGATAGTTCCCTTGTTCATAGATCCCGTCGGTCAGATTTTTTGAGGTCATAGTTCTTGTGGTCATAGCTCCTGTCATTCGAGTCAAAGTTCCTAACGTCATAGTTACTATTGGATAGAGTTCTCGTGGGTCAAAGTTCCTTATGTCATAGTTCTTGTGGATATAGGTTCCTAAGGTCATATTTCTTATGGGTCTAGGTTCTAAAGGTCATGGCTCATGTCGGTCATAGTCATGTTGGCTAGAGTTCCTCCGAGGCAGAGTTCTTGGGGTCATAGTTCTTGTTGGTTAGAGTTCCTATGGGTTAGAGTTCTCGAGGTCATAATTTCTATGGTCATAACTCCTATCTATCATAGTTCCTAAGGTCACAATTCTTGTTTTCTAGAGTTCATCTAGGTTATAGTTTCTATGCTCATGGTTTCCATTTGTTAGAGTTCTTGAGATCATAGTTCCTATTGGTTAGATCTCCCTATCGATCATAGTTCCTATGGTCATAGTGGTCATGGTTCCCGTTGGTTAGAGTTCCTCTGTGTCAGATCTCTTGAGGTCATAGTTCGTATTGGCTAGAGCTCCTATTGGGTTCCTATGGTTCTAGGTCATAGGAACGTCACAATTCCTAAGGTCATAGTTTATGTCGGCTAAAGCTCTTGTTGGTGTTAGTTCTTGTTGGATAGAGCTCATGTTGGTCATACTTCCTATGGGTTATATGAAATCACATTTAGTGAGGATTCAAATGTTTTACAAATCATTGAGTACCATGATGTAGATTAATAAAGATATGCTTGATAAACATATATCAATTTTTTCTTATTGAGTTATGTTATATTAATAAAAAAATCTATTTACTTATTAAATATTAAAGTAGAATGATTTTATTCCATATCAAGAAAGGAAGTGGTTTAATTGAAAATGTTCATGTAATTATTAATTTTAAATCATTATCTTTGAAATTATTTAATAATAATGAACAATTTAATTTTCCATACCATAATACCATAATAAAAGAGATTAAATTTTAAAACAAATCAAATATTAAAATATTATTAAAATTTCATAACACCAATAGATACACTCAAAAATATATTTTATATATTACGATCTTTCTTCAACTCAATTAAAAAATTATCGAGTTTCATCACATAATCTTAAAGAATTTCCTATTCTAATTACAAACTTTGTTTAACTCAATAAATAATGAACTATTATAAATATTAATATTTATAAATCAACTATTATAAATAATAATTTCAATTATATTTCTTAAATTGTAATGATATTTTTATATTATTTTAAAATAATAATTTGATATAATAAAAAAATTGAAAAAACTATAAATCATAATTATATAAAAACATTTATATTTATAATCATAATTAACTTTTAAAAAATATAAACATTCTATATTTTGTTTTATGAAATATTCCTTGAGAAGGCAATATTATTTACCATTTTTCCTTGAGAATGCCAACACCTACTAGGGGAGGGAAGCCAATACCTGTGCGGGGTCCCCTATACCACGTTGGAGGACAACTGGAAGTGACCAGGTGTTGTACGACAAGGGTGGAGTAGGTGGCGCGGCGTGTCAGGTAGGTGGTAGCATTCAAGGGTAGGGTTTCGGCGGTGGTTTCGAGGTTCATCAAAGAATTTTGTCGGGGCTACTCCACCACCCTGTTCATTCTTGTTTGGGGCCAGTGTGTGGCCATTCCGCTACCCCGGTACTGGTTCGTTGGTGTTCCATTGAGTCCATAGGCTGGTTTATGGTGGTACCTAGTGGGAGGTTATGCAGAGACCCGCATAACACGATATTGCGTGCCCTACTCTGCATTTTGGGCGGCCATACCTGTGTTTCAGTTGCATGGGATACGAGTTGTGGCGTGGCCGTTCCTTTGGATTTTCTCGGCAGCAGCTTTCGAAGGTGCGTTTTGCTTCCTATTGGCGATTTTGATTGGCTCAGTCCCTACAAGCTTCGGTGCCAGCTTCGGGTTCAAGGTGGTTGACGATGGCAGGTTCGTGCGTTACTCGACGAGTGGATTACAGTGGTGGTTCAACCAGCCTCAACTTCAGCCATCCTACAACTGGAATTGCCCCGACGACTCATTTGGTAGGGTTTCATCCTTACCAACATCTTGACAGTGTTTATCAACACTTTACACCTCCTTATGGGTGATTTCGTTATGCCTTTGGAATAATTTCTCTGTGGTTGCATGTGTGTCTCTGGCATCGGGCTTGTTTTGGTATCTCCTCAGTGGGTTTGTCTTGTTGTATTGTAATTGTAATTGCAAGCCTTGCTTTGTTTCGGGGACGACCTTTCTTCGTTTTGTGACAGTGATGTTGTGATAATTGCATACCAATCTGTGGCTACTCTTGCAATACCTTAACTTATTTTCGTTTTTAGGGTTTCTCTAGTTGTGAGGAGGTTTTTAGGGTATGTTTGCACACAATTATGGTGGAAAATGGTTTCATGTCAATGGATTTCTCTGCCTTTGTTCCGTCTAGGCGCCGTGGTGGATTATGGGTGGGTTTTGAATGTTTTTCGGACCCTGTCTAGTTACTGCAGACCATTTTTTGGGTAATTATGCACCAGTTCAACCTATTGAATTATGTTGGGTGTCTCTGGTTCTAAGGGCAGTGTGTATGCTTGACACCGCTGGTCTAAACGCTTGGAGAAACAAGGGTTTTTGCAGACCGTGGATGGATATGGGTGTCTCTTGAATGTATTTCAAACCTTGTGTGGTTATTGCATACTGTTATGGGTATGGTTGATATGCGTGATTGTAATTTGGGCCTTTTGGCTAATTTGGTGATGCTTACACTAGTTTGTTTTTGAAGGAAACATTAAAACAATGAATTAATTGATTAGTTTTATAGCAATTATACAGTAGTTCAAATCTTTTTTGTTTAGGGTTGGCGGTGGAGGGTTTCGTAGAAGATTCTGTGTTTTTACTGCAGATTAGATTTGGATTTTGGCTTCTATTCGTGTATATTTTTTAGGCATATGCAATCAATAGATTGTAAATGTGTTGGTTGACAATTTTTGGAATTTGGCATGGTGTGTCTTATTGTGTGGATGAATGATGGTTTCTTTCAGTGTTGGCAGAAATATGGTTATGCATTATGGTTATGATTATTGTAGCATGGATTATTGGGAGCAATATTGTTATACATTTTGGTTGTGATTACTGCAGTTTATATTCATATTGCTGCAAAATTTGCAGCAGTAGGTGTTTGAACTTTATATTCATCTTCATATTCATATTGTAGTAGATATAAAGCCTTGTGATTTGCAGTAGGTTTCAAAACTTTGAACTTGGTTTTAGATTATGTCAAGCCCTCGTCGTTCTTGATTGAAGCTGCAAAAAAATAAAAATGTTGTGGATACATTGTCATGGTGTTTGATGACAATTCTGAAACTTTTCATGGCCCCTCATTTAGTGTGAATGTTTGTCTTTCTTTTCCTAATGGATTTGCAATCTTATGTAGTGAACCGAGGCAGAAAATTTGACACAGTTTAAGCATTTGATGGTATACTGAATGTATTTTCTTGTTGGTATATTGAATGGCTTTTCTTGTTCATAGCATCAATAAAATAGTAAGTAAGATAGTAAGAAGATTTATTGTAAGTGAATTAGTTAATGGTAAAAAATTCAGATACATTTAATGGAGTGAAAATTTCTCATTATTAATTATGGATTTGATTTTAAGTGGAAATCAGAGATGATAATTAAGGTCATGAGATTATATCAAAAGAAAAGAGGGTAGGTTGATAACTTCAGAGTATTGTAGCATTTTTTCCAGGTTAAAAAAAACAAGAGCTACATGGTGGCATTTTTCGTGGGGTAGTGCAAAGTACGAATTAGAAAAAACAAAATGTATTCTAGGAATTGCAATAAGGAAAAATGAGAGTGTTGTTTGGCTAGTTTGTGCATATTCATTTGTTTAAAACATCATATCACAATCTCAACAAAACAACTGTAAGATCAAAGTTGCAAATGGAAAAAACCTATTGCTATCCATAGAGTTAGAGGGATATGATGGATTTTCTATTAATGCAAGAATCAACTTAATTGCAACTTTGACATAGGTTCAAATTTGTTGGTATTCCTTTTAACTTATAAGCCTTCTTGAATGAGCTAGTGAAAGGAGTGTTTCTAGGAGTTTGAAAAAAAAAATAGATGGATTATGTAGTTGTTGTGTTTTGTAGGCACGAAGGAAAACTAAAATTCTAATGAAATTCCCGTGATCTCTTTCTAGACCATGGAAGATCCTTATCTCAAATGTAGACTTTGGTGTCAAACATTCAATAATTGCTTGGAACTTTTCCTATATTATTATTACAGCCTAGATTCCTTTGGCCATTATGATCAACATTCATAGAGTGGAAATAAACAATCATAAACAAAATCTGCTCATGTATAATAAAACAACTGCACTTTATATTAATAGTACTGAAATACAAATACAATGCCTCTATTTGTAGTAGATGTCAATGCCTGGGATTTGTAGTCTGTATGAAAACTATCACCTAGGTTTTAGGTTATGTCAAGTCCTCATCATGCTTGATTGAAGCTACAATAAAAGAAAATGCCTTGAGAACAAAATAGCATTTGGTTAGCCTATACACCAAATATCTTATTATTCACGAGGTCCGTCACCTTCCCCATCATTTCTTGTCGGGTTTCCAGTTTGATCCAAGTAGGTGACCTTACTAAGCATGTTTGATTAGGATGGGTGGGGTTGGTGGAAAAATATTGAGGCTAATTTACTCCTTGCAACCAAGGAGGAATTGAATATCCATAGGCCTGACTTGTGCTTGAGACCCCTGGAATAATTGCAGGTGTTGGATAAGATAACATAGAATGGGCCCCTGCATTAGTAGGAATAGAGGGGGGGTGTAAACCCGCCTAATGATAGCGGGGTATCTGAATGTTAATAATATCCTGGTAGAATCGTGCACTGTTTGCAAATGTTTCTAATGATCCTGCCATCATGTTCCTTTCCCCGGTTGTTCTTGTACTATCAGCCATCAAATTCCTTTCCTCGATTTCTCTTGCATAATTTTGGTTTATCTGTTGCACTTTCCTTGCATCCTTTGTTTTCCTTTCCAACTGCTTCTGGTGCTATTTTTCTTGTCGATTAGCCTCTCTTGCAATCCTTTCCTATGCCTGATGTTCAGCTGCAATCATCCTTGCTTCCTTCTAGTTCTTTTCCTTTGCAAGATCTTTCTTCCTTTGTTTTAATTCCTGCAAAACATGTTTCTTTTGTTCAGATTCAACCAAAAGGATTATGTACTCTTATGAAGTGAGTAGTTGTGAACTCCGGCCTAATCAGAGAATGTATGTCTTTCCTTTCCTTCCTTGCGTTGACACTCTCTCCACTGGAAACTTTAGGAATTATCCAAGCCTTGGTGTGTTCCCTGGAAATGGTTCTTCTGCTATGAGAGGTTCTTATGTTGCAGTATATTATTCGACTGCATCCTCGTTGTCTATGTTAGGTTCTTCTATCAACCCACCATCAACATAGAAATGGACAGTATAATCTTGTATGATTGTCTTCTGCGAAGGAATGTTCATGCTTTCATCAATGGTGGAACCGCCAATGTGTTTGTTCAAGTTCATCATGGCCTCTGCCATCCATGATGGTTGGGATACTTGGGTTGCAAATGTCAATGTGTCATTGTTGCTTCTTGGACTACGACAACCATCGACCACATTAGTATGTGCCACAGAATCCACATGTGTGCCGGCTGGACCTCCTAGCCCCATGTTATCTTCCGCTGCTTCGTCATCGAGTTGTGTAGCGCTGACCTATTCATCATCATCAACAGCACCAACTCCTTGGCAGTTTCCTTGAGAAAGGGACATGATATTGTCCACATCATCTACCTCTTGTTAACCATCCAAATGCTCTTCGACGTCCTCAAGATCTTCGCCAGCCACATCTTCTTGGCCATGCACAACAAATGCTCGGCTATAACCGGTGTCATGCATAAGAGCATCATAATTCAATATCCAGATACATGTTCTCCTAAATCCAGCCTTGATATTCGAGGATGTGAGAGCCCTTTTGAAAGCCTTTCTTGCAAGATTAGCTAACTCAAATCTCTTTACCTCTAGCCCTGGGTTCTTCGCCATCCATGCAACACGTTCCGACCTGAAAAAATCCTTGAAAGGCCCAAACACACTTACATCCAGGGGCTGCAACTTGTGAGTGGTGTGAGAAGGAAGTGTTAACAAGTCAATGCCCAACCTTTTTGCCTCCTTGATGGTTTACACAACAATGTGGCTGCCATGGCCATATAAAACCAACAAGTGTCTGTTTTCAGGGGAGACATCGCCTGGTACGAATGCTGCAAAGTGACAAAGCCAGTTCAGGAAAAGTTCTTTAGTCATCCATGCATGGGGATGTGCAGCCATGCACGCCCCAGGTTCACAGTTTTGGATATAGTTTTGCAGCTGAGTTTTTCCCTTGAACAAATAAAATCCAGGGATTTCCATACCAATTGCATTCACACAACATAGAATGGTTATCCACTCCCTGCTCTTGGGCAGAATCTTTGGCACATTCCGGATCACTCTCTTTGCAATTACCCGCATGCCACAATTCCTTCCTGCTTGTAACCTCGTCTCGTCGCAGTTCCAAATATGGTCTGGAGCGTAAGAGTGTTTCTCATATGCAAAAGAAAGAGTGTCATAGAACTTGGACACAACTGTGGGGCGTAGATTGAATGCCCTGTATCCAACAAGGTCCTCTACAGTTCATAGCACTAGCTCTGGATGCCTTTTTTTTTAAACCAACCCACCATGACTTACGTGGAAACCCATCTTTGAATGGGGTTGGCCTCCCCTGACAGATTTGAGCAACAGTTGATTTCAGTTGTATCAACTCTAGCCCATGTCCCAATTGGGCCATCTCCTTACACCACACCACCACCTCCTCCTCCTCCTATTTAGTCATGAATGTAAGAGGACCTCTCCTCTTGGTATGGGTTAGGCCATTTATCCAGTAATGGATTGACGTGGGTGCAATCCCATTTTTTTTGTCGTTGCTTTAACTAAAAACCCCTTGAATTAGACATCGTCAATTGCATCCAGCATGTCTTCTTTTGTCCATCCTCTAATATCACTTATTTTCTTCGTTGAAATGGCACCTTGCACTATGGAAGGTGGTGGCAATATGGCCGATGCTGGCACTGTGGGTGATGATGGCATTGTCGTTGATGGTGGAACCACACCATATACCTCTTCTATAGGACAATTCTCAGAATTTATTGTAGCAATGTTGTCATCTGAAACATGGGCCCTGTCCTCATCCGATGATGTGCATCATAGCTGGGCACCCCGGGTACCCTGCTTCCTTGCGCCCCTTGTACGAGGTGCAATATTGACTCTTTCCATGGCTACGAGGATCTGCACAATCCATACATGTAACATTTAATAGGGTATTCTTCTGCAATGGTTAACTTGTGAGTATTATACGCTAAACCAGTTCTGTCCTTTCGAGTTGAAACAATACCTAGTACAACGGTATCACGCTATAACACTACTTAGATAGTTAATTATAAGCAATAGTGTTAGGAAGCTGGAACCCCTTCGATGCATTTGAGGTTAGAAATACGTCCATGTAAAGTTTGGATTTGAATTGGTTATGAAGTAACCAACACTAAAGGAAGAATGGGGAGAAAGAATTAGAATCATTACAGAGTATGCCCAAGGATGGAATAAATTGAGTATTGGTTGTTGGTTGTGAAAGTGTACCTCATGGGTTTATGTCTCTGTGGCTTACCTCTATACAACATAAAATGTTTGTTCATTGATCACAAAACTCCTAGATATTTCTTTGCAATGCAAACCAAATCTTATATGTGAAAAATTAGATAGGTAATTGAATGGATACATGAAATTAGTGAATGTTAATACCTGAACCACTGTGCACACACTAATGGCCTGTTGATGAATGGTTTGCAGATTGTTGATAGTGTTGATGCACTGGTTGAGTCTTGTTGATAGATGAACAGTTTGCAGGAATTTGAAAGCGTAGACACACTGCTTGCATCCAAGGAATGCAACACGAATGCAAATGGATTCAATTGTATGCAAAGAGGTTGGTTTATAGTTTTTTATGCAGAAAATGATTGCTGGCTGGAATTGACATGGATTGCAAGGTTAATTATGGGAATGGGAGGCTGGGATTGATTTGGCACCAATCCAATGGATGGAAATTTACATTTGCATGATCCATGTGCTCTTAGTGTGTTTAATTGATGATTTGATTTAGTGGGCAGATTCGGGAATCCGTATTAGCTGGTCCATGTGCTTTCATTGAGTTTAATGGATGATTTGATTTTGGGCAGCGTTGGGAATTCGATTAATGGATGTTTTGATTTTAGTGGGAAGATCTGGGAATTTGTATTTGCTTATCCTTTTGATTTCATAGATTTTAATGAATGATTTGATCATTTTTCAGTGGGTGGGTACCATTTATTGAGGTTGTATGTGTAAGTTGTTGATGAATCTTGGACCAGATGCTGACCCTAATTTTACTTGCAGTGTGTAAGTGGTAATGGGTGATGGAACACTACATCTTGCTATTTGAATGTTGCTTCTCCAAATGGGGTTCGTGAGGGCTGATGTGATGCCCAGGGTGTACATAGTAGATTAAGCATGATAGGTTGTTTTGATTAGATTTGGTATTTATGGAAGGACAAAGTTTGTTCTCAATTGGACCCGATGGTTTGTAAAGTTGACATTAAAGGGATTGTCCAGTGTCAGCTATTGAATGCTCTTTGGACTTAATATAATATATATTTATGCATAAATATAAAGTTTAATGGTTTTCTTTTGAATTGGGAATGTTCATTCAATGGGTGGTTGATGTGACGGGAACCATCACCACTACTGGTCCCCGCACAACAATAGGAGTCTCTCCCCTATTCTAGCTAGAGAATCAAGGTATGGCCATAAATACAATCATTACAATGTGGGTTGAACAAGAGCAACATGTCACTTACAAGAATTGAACCTGAGTGGGGAGGGAACAATCATTCCTACCAACCACCCAAGATACAGTATTATTTGCCATTTTATTATGACAATCAAACAAAGAAATATAAATATCATATATTTTCAATTAAAAAAAACATACATTTCATATTTATTTCTAAACATATAACATTAAATAAAAAATGTAAAACAAATATTTATAACAAATAATAAGTGTGAATAATATCCAAATTAAGTTCTATACATTTAATTTTACCAATTTTATCAAATTGAAAGATTATAGAAAATATATAGTAAATATAAATAATTATTTAATATCACATTACACATTACTAAAAAAGTTTTTTTTCCTTGTAAGAAGTCATGGGGAAACCCATCCTCATTTTGAGGATGGTACCCAAGGTAACCATCGGCCCTGATTATGAGGCCTAACCCGGTGGGGACATCAAGTGAGGCCCTTATATATCAATGCATCGCCACCCCGGGATTTGACCCCGAGACCTTCTGCTTACAATTCACAACTCTCAACCACTTGAGCTAACCCACTGGACTTACTAAAAAATATTTTTATATAATCATTATTAAAATTATACAATAAAGAATTTTTTATAATTATTAATTCAATTATGGAGAGTTTACAAAAATGGGTAAAATAATTGAAATTCAATTTGGATAAAATTTTATATTAAAATTTTATGTAGATATAAAATATTTAACTTTTTATTATCTCTTGAAAATTCATTAGTATTAACAACAACCACATGGATAATGCTTTTCCTATAGTATGTGCCAAATTTATGCCTATCAACATATTATGACACATTAATAATATTAATGTGGTTAAGAACCTGTTCTGCACTACTATCCTTCTATTTTTTTTTACCAGGGGATGGGTCACTTTTAGGTTCTAGACCAATGAAGATGCGGCCAAGATTCTAAATGAGCGGTGATTTTGGGGGAATACTGTATTGGTTCTGAAGCAATGGCACCCTTGTTTTCACAGGAGGGAAGTTTTAGAGAAGCTTTCATTCTGGTTAAAATTTATGGGGATACCTTTGGAGTTGTGGAATGATCCTTTTCTGAAGGCGATGGGCAATGCGGTGGGAAAAAACATTTATGTGGACCAAAGTTATAAATTCTTCTCTTTAAGGACGATTGCAAGGGTTTTAGTCTCAGTGGATTCAAATGGTGGTATACCAAAGTTTTTGGAAATCTATTTTGGGGATTGGGTTCTCGCACAAACCCTTGACTATGTAAATATCCCATTCAAGTGTGCTAGGTGCCACTCCTACAGGCATGTGGTTAACGATTGCAAAATTTATTTTAAGAGGCACTTTTGGGATAAGAAGGAGGCAACCTCTTTTTCCTTGCATGCTTCGGGGTCTGATCATAGCACCTCTAGTGCAACTATAAAAAAAATTCGCAAGCTTCGCAACAAGATGGTTTGATGTTAAATACTTTGAGGGAAGATCCTACCAGTCCACTAAGACCTCGAATTTTGACAGATGACATTATCTAGTAGCCGATTCAAAGGTGTCAGAAGAGCCTTGTATAAAGGTTTGGGTCACTCATTGGAACCTCTCAACAAGAACCTCAGCGGAAGAGAAGATAGTTTAAGCAGTGCTTCAGAAGATGCTCAAATGGATGCAGTTAAGAAAATTTTAAATGAGGCTTGTTCTCCACAGAAGAATATTATGCTCTACTCTCCTTGCAGTGGGGAAGCTGATTTAACACTTTCTCCACAGCAACTGATTCCAGTCTCTTCGGATATTTCTTTATAATGGCCATGAGTTTTATTACATTTGAATGAAATAAAGGGGACGGGTTCTATGTAAAATAAGGTTTTGGTTAGCCCTGGGGTTAATGAATCCTTGAGAACCCATAAAAGGCTTATATGATGATTAAAAGTGGGAGATCCTCTTAACTCTCTAGTTGATTCCTCTATAAATTGGGATGCCAAAAAACCTTACGGTCTTATATCCAAAGACTGTTTGTGCTCTGAAAGATATTTGACCTCTGTTGGGTTAGGGTTTAGCACCCTTGTTCCAAAGAAACGTGGTGGCCTTAGATCTCAATTGAAGGAGAGTAGGACTGTTCTTATCTCTTCTCATCTATCTACTCGATCGCTTAGAGGAAAGCCCTTGAAGGGGGGTCCTCGATGAAGATATTATCCTTAAACTGTCAGGGGTTGGCCATCAACCTAAAAAAAATAGCTCTAGTTAGGTTAGTTAGATTACACACGCCGAAAATAATTGTTGTGAAAGAAACTATGTGTAATGGTGAGTTACTGACTGAAGGCTTAAATAAATTGTTGTTAGGGTGGACTTTCCTTTGGACAGATAGTAGAGGACTCTTGGGTGGGATGTTAACCAGGTGGAAGGAAGATATGGAACTCCTTAATTCCTTCTCCATTTCCTTGGGGCTTGGGACTTGCTTTAAGTGCAAAGATCTTAGTTTACAGTTTTTTGTTGAACATATATGGACCCTATCTACATAAAACAGTTTTCTAGAGATACTTTTTTGGCTTGCATCTAATTAGAAATAGTCTGGTTCTAATTGCAGGGGATTTAAAATTTACCCTCAACAATTATGAGGTGTTGGGACATTGGGAAAAACCTGATCCTCTACAACCTTTTTTCTCCCACTATATGACCGATTTGGATTTATATGACATTGAACCCAATGTACTAAATCCAACCTGATTCAACAAAAGAGTGGGTGAAGCAGCAATGGCGAAAATATTAGATAGGTTTATACTTTCGGGCTCTCTTTTGGATCTTGTTGAGAGATGTAGATCTTGGAGAATCACAGGTGGAGGATCTTATCATCTACCTATACTGTTTCAAATGGATAAAGGGGAAAAAAATCCTTCTACTCCTTACAAGTTTAATCCTAATTGGCTTTTGAATACATATTACGTCAACCTCATAAAAACCCACTAGAAAAAAGTATGATGAGAGCCTGAATCTCTCTCATAGAAGGAAGTTTGCAAATGCTTTACAAGAGGTTAAAAAGATGACTATTAAATGGTCTATGGATCAATTTAAAAGTCGGGATCGAAGATTAAAGGAAACATAGTTTAATATTGATCATATCTATTCTCTTGAGGATGGTGCACTAGGGGGGGAGAGCTTAACACTGTTAGGAGACTTGGAGAAGAAGAAATTGGATATTATTAAAGAAAAGGAGTCGGGAGACCGCTTGAAGCGGGTATTTCAAATTTCAAAATTCAAAATTCAAACCGCTTGAAGCGGGTATTTCAAATTTCAAAATTCAAAATTCAAACCGCTTGAAGCGGGTATTTCAAAATTCAAAACGCGGCACCTTGCCAGAGAACGATGAAGCCCTGCTGTTACAACTGGCAAACGAGGCGGACGAGTCACGAGACCTTTGAGGATTATGAATGCCCATGGGCATGCATGGCATGGATGACAGGTAAATGATGACAAATCGTTGCTGGAAACAGTTGAGCCATAGGATTACGATGTGAAGCCATCCGCGTCTGACAGAGGACGGGCTCGCTTGATTAGAATATATGATGCATAAGGCTCGCCAATGCCATTCCATTCCCGCCCACATATTCCTTTGGCTATTTTGGTCTTTAGGGATCATTCTCAACTCTTCACGACAAATACTCATTTCACCTCTTGCAATGTTCTCCAAGTACCTCGCTTCATCCTTCCGTTCTCCTCTTCATCACCTATCGGCCACTGCTGCTGCAACACTACTCCCGCCATTTCGACGGATTACTTTGCTGAAACTATCATGGCTTTCTACATCTACTGCTGGCAATGACACGCCCACAGGCTACCCAGAAGAAGAGAACACATGCCCCATTTCAGATTTCTTACTCAGCGAATGTGGGCTGTGCCTGTCTGAGGTCTCAACTATCCTTAAAATAAGGCCATGCTTTGTCAGAACGAGATCCACTCATATAGCCCAGCAAGCGGTTCAGGTCATGAGAGATTCAGGATTTACAGAATGCCAGGTAAAGAAGATTATTATCAGAAATCCAGCTGTTCTTGCTCTCAATGTTGATCGGCAGTGGAAACCCAAGTTCGAGTTAATGAAAACATTGGGCCTCACTGCAAAAGAGTTTGGAAAAGTCTTATGCAGAGATTCCAGATTCTTTGGTTGCAGCCTAAAGAAAACTCTGTGTCCCAACATCCAGTATCTTCAAAACCTGCTGGGATCAGAGGCTAATGTTTCCAAGGTTCTGAAACGGGTACCTCAGGTTCTGAATTATACTAATGGGCCCGAATATTTCGAAAAGAAATTAAAGCATTTGGCAAGTTTTGGTCTCCCGGAGGATGAGATCAAAGAGCTTGTTAGGAGGAACCCATTTTTACTAAATATTTCCATAGAGAAGGTGCAGAAGATAATGGACTTTTTCATACATACCGCAGGACTTCCTGCAAAGATTCCTTTGACAAAGCCTGAGATCCTGGATTTCAGTTTGGAGGGCAGGATTAAGCCTCGCTACAATGTGTTCAAGTCTATAAGTGCATTGCAACCTTCCAGGTATCTTCCTAGTCTCTCATATGCCCTTAAATTAAGTGAGAAAAAGTTCCTCGAAAAATATGTGAAGTGTAGTCCCCATGCCACAAAGTTACTTGAAATCTACAGTGGCAAACCTGTTGATCTTGACATTATACAATGACAATGCCCACATCTAAAAGACTATAAATTCAAGGATTCTGATTTCGTCAGGTTTGGATTGCATCGCGTTGCTTTTATTTATCGAAATAGATTCCAGTACATTCGCAAATGGACCATCAGTCTGTTGAGACCCAATGTGATCCCTCATGATATGAGTAACGAGTGAGAATTACTATATACAGGTGATAATCACGCTGGGTCATGACCCTGTGAGTCCAGGGCAGAATGTTGTTTTGGCCAGTTTACTCGGTTGTAATGCAATCAACAAATATTATTAAAGGATACTCAGTTGTAATGCAATCAAGGAGAAATGACCTTTCGGAATGTATCAGGTAACACATTTTTGAAATATGAAGAAAGCACTCTTATTACAGACAATTAGTTGTTTCTTTGTAACTTTACAACTAATGCATTGTTCCCTTGTTCCCTCTCTTTTAATTGTAAAATGGATAGATGTGAAATTGTTACTTTGTTTGAATCTTGTAAAATTAAATTCTCAAACCCCATAGGCAAAGATGGAGTCTTTTTAAATTCTTTTGTCGTTTAATGTGGCATGAATTGTTTTGTTAGCCATATCTATAAAAGTTTAATTGGAATCGACACATCTCATAAATCCAAGCTGACGTTAGCTGTTTGCTTTGCTATGCTGAGTTGAATTTAACCAAGAGTCTTATGAATACTTTCTCAATGTGCTTTGTCAAGGGTCTCTGTTTCTTTACCTCAGAAAAGATTCCATGGCAACGAGTTTTATTGTTTCTAACAAAGATCACCATAACTTAGTGGTAGTAAAATGAGATTCAAGTAAATTTGACCAGTTATCATTTACCATTTTACATGTCAAAATACAATTACTTCATAAAATCAAATTTCATTAATGAAATGCGATATCTATTAATATTAATATTAATAATTAGTTATTAGTAATTAAATGTGTGCATTTTCTTTATATTTCTATTTTTAATATGGAAATTTTGATTTTTGGCATGGTCTTGTTGTCTCCCTTTGTTATAAACTTGACTTGGTCATGGTTTTTTGGGTCCATGGTAATGGCCCATTGTATTGCTTGTGAAGAAGCCTATTTAAATGTTTTTATGATAAACATTTTTTGTCATTATGTGTGTGTTTGGTTTAATCATTATGTTTATTATGTCTTTTTTGTTTATTGTATTTTTGTAAACTTTTTATTTTTGTATTATATGAGACAAGATACTACATTTCAATGTTTCCTAAAATTATTATAAATGTTATTTCATGAAAAATATATTAACTATTATTATGAAGGGTGAAATTAAAATTTAAACATCAAATGAAATGCGATGTTAAAATTAAAATGTCATATAAATTTTTTTTGACTTGTAAGGTAAGATGCCAAATTTCAACCCTGCTTTCATCAAGCCTCTTGTAAAATAAAACTCTAGCTACCACTCCCAACAACTGCATTGTAACAATATCTGATGCATGATTGACTATGACACAAATCATTGGCTCCTCCCATTGTCCCATTGTGGTTAGAGCTTTTGTCAACCTTGATCCTACAGAGTTACCAACATTCATAATAGGCTTGTCGTCTTCTTCTTGCACGGTGCCTTCCAAATGGCAACTGCTGGATGGAACTTTGCCTCTAGGGTCTGAGGCAGGAAAGGTGCTCTTCACATGGAAGAGGGATGGGAACCTTTTGTTATTTTTACTTTATAGAGTTTAAGCTTTAAACTAATTGGAAATTTTTTCTTGCTGTTTTCTTTTTATAATTTTAAGTTTTCAGTGCCACATTTACAGTGAGCTAAACACATTTGAGAAGATCTGTTGTAGAAGTGTTCTCCCTTTTAAGGCAATAATAATCTTTCTCATAACTGATCAAATTTGTTACATTTGGTCCCTCCATCACTTGGTTGATCTTTAGGGCCCTTCTTATAAAATGATGTGAAAGTTTAGTATAAGCTTCACCTTTTTATTAAAATTTAAGCTTCATTTGTCCTTGGTTGATCTTTAGGGTCTTTTTTATATAATTCTGTGATAGTTTAGAATAAGTTTCACCTTTTTATTAAAATTTAAAGATTCTTCTGTCCAACAGTATTCGGTCTTCATTCTTCATTTTCTAAATTCCCTTTGGATCTATCTGTTATGCCCAGGCTTTCGCTAAGATTTTTTCAATTGTTCCAGTTGATCTATTTGCATTTAAATTATGCACTTTAAGTTTGAAATCATTCCTCCAGGAACATAAACATGGCCATTAACTTAAACTATTTACACTACTATTTACTCTTGCTGCCAATATCAATTGAAGTCATGATCTATTTTTTGTGCTTATGTTATAAAACCATTTTGTTTCATTACAGCTGCAGCAAACACAAGATTCAACAATATAACCCATAAGCTTATATGTGAATGTATTTTCATAAAATAAATGACAAGTTTTAGGTTTTTCATCCTACTAACGTGCTACCATAAATTTCCTGGCTCATATTTAGACTTGTATTAATCATAGCATCATGCATGTAATGCACCCCGCTTGTTTTTTTGAAGACGGGGAAAAGATGAAAATGCTAATCATTCTACTTTATGAAAGCTTACAAGATGTTCTTGCTTAAGAGAGAGGCAACTGCTTTTAATCAACTCTAATGGAAGCTTCGTAAAGGTAATGAGTTTGCTTATAATCATGTCTGTCCCCTTTACAAGAACATATCCATATCATATCTATGAAGTAGGCCTCATGGGAGCATCAAGCACAAATTATCTACTTTGATGGTAGGCATGCCATACATGATGGTAGTACGTAGTATGTTAGTAACTGAGATCATTGAATCAGGGATAGATCCCATATGTTAGCCTCACCCCTACTGCTTGATATATCTAGGCATGAACCACGACATTAGGTTGTAAACATTAGCTTTGCATCGGCATCAACCATGACAAATGACCCAACACTAAACTTAGATGATTGTTAACTAAAGCGAGTGTTTTTATGAGACTTATTCAACTAGTATTTCCATAATATTTAATATAACCATGCATTTGGTGGTTACTTCCTACACAACATTTAGAAACTTATCTACTAATGCAATTCACTCTACAAATACACTTTATGTTAGTAGCTAACAAGGACTAGCATAAAAATATGAATATGGAGAAGAAAAATTGACCAGTAAACTAATTTTTGGAAACACTGAAATCTAAAGTATCTAGTCCTTTCACAACCTCCAGAGGGCTATAGCTTCTCTTAGTTAAACGAGTATTGCTTGTTTTATATCTTTCCGGAAGTGACTACTCTTGGTTTTATTGTCACTAGTAAATTGTTTCATTTTTGATTTTCTATTAATAGCAGAAATTACAATGCAAAATAATAGTAAAAAGATATTTTGTAGAATTTTTAAAAGCTCAAATACTAAAAAGCAGAATATCAATAACCAAAGAGGTAAGATAATTTGTGATTCAGATTTTGGAAAGTTGGACTCCCTATGCTCGTTGTGAAATAGATATAATACACAATGTTAGCGGCATCATTAATGACTTTGCACAAAGGGTGTTTAAAGCTTTACGGTGTTCATAGACTACCTTCCCCGATACTGTTGTCTTTCAAAATTGCTCAACGATAAGGCCAATAAGTTAAGGAAGGATTTTTGGGTGCTTTAACTTTATTCCCATAAATTCATATTTCATTGCAGGTTTCAGGCAGTAATTGAATGGCTATAAATATTTGAATCTTGTTGCAAGCTTTGATTTGTAGTATTAAAGGATAAAAGAGAAACCACAAAACTAGTGAGGGCGAAGGCTTGAGATAGAAGAAAGCAGAAGGAAGTTAAGGTTTTGGATGCCAAATTGACTATGGTCCTGATATCTTAATGGAGAAGGTGTCAACCCTCATGAACTTGGCGGTGGTTGGAAGGTTCTAGTTCAAGGTTGGGCAGCGGGAGGATCTGCTCAATTGGGTAGAGGAAAATTGGCAGCCCTTCTTGGGTTACACTCCAGTCATTCAAATTTTTGAGAACGAGACAAAAACCATATTTTAGAAGGCTGCTGGAGGCGGGGTAGATCGAGCCTGGTCCTAAAACCATAGCATATCGGATGTGACCCCAGGACCGAAACCCTCTCCGTGAGTCTGTACAACACCTTTTGGTGCTCTTGCCGGGCTTCCCCTTTCAACTGTGGTCCAAGGAAGTTTTTAGGAAAATGGGGAATAAATATGGCATTTTTTTGTTTTTTGAAGAGACATCCGTGTCGGGAGTGGATCAGAGAATGATGAACATTCTTGTTACGTTGATACCTGCAAAGGGTTAGCTCCAGAGATAGAGATGTGTTGGAAGAATACCTCCTTTATCCAGCAGCTAGATTATTAGAGAATGCCATTCAGGTGCACATCCTGTCGAGCAATGGGTCATTTGCATCAGATGTGCCAGAAGTATTCCTCCAAGAAATCTTCAGGTTTAAGATGCTCTGATCAAGGCAGGGTCGTGGATAAGAACCCTAGTCATTGTGATGACCAAGTTCCTCGGGTCGACTCTCCAAGGGAAGGGCTGGATGGGTAAATCTGTCCTAGTGGCTCGGAAGGGGACACTGTAGTTGTGTAGTTCTGTCGGTAACGGAGCAATGCGCCGAGGAGGAAAATGACAGGTCTGTATCGGGTTCGGAGGGGATTTGAGTAATGAATAACCAGATGTTGGAATGGGAGGGCATCAAAGAAAAGGAACTACCGTTGGTTGGATGTTGTAAGGGAAAGTTGTCCTCATACATCTCCTTGTAGTACCCGGCTTTGGAGATGGGACAAGTCGATTCCGTGGAGCTGGAGAAAACAATGCTCGCGGCAACTACTCGCGGGTAATAACCAGAGTATCCTCCAGGATTTTCCAAGCTTCTTGTAAAAACAAGTCCTAAATGCCTCTTGTGATCAAGGATAATTTTAGGGGTCAAATTTAGTCCAAGGATAATTTTAGGGGTCAAATTTAGTCCATGGGCTATTTTTCCATGTTTTTTTCCAAAAAAAGATTCATCAATTTGCATTTTTTAAAGCCCTGTTTCTC
Source organism: Larix kaempferi (assembly GCA_027924585.1). Taxonomy (NCBI): domain Eukaryota; kingdom Viridiplantae; phylum Streptophyta; class Pinopsida; order Pinales; family Pinaceae; genus Larix; species Larix kaempferi. The sequence continues at coordinate 7,441,715 of BSBM01001365.1, forward strand.
CCATTTTTGATGGGGTAAACTTCTTTTACTCTAAAAATCGTCAAAATATTATATAAACTACATAAAATACTTAGAAATTGAAATAATTTTTGAAAAATATCATCAAATATTTATAGTTGACATTTTAAGAATTAGTAAGATTCGCCAAGGTTTATACACTTTTAAATAAGTATGGGTCCTTAAAATTATCCCTGCTTGTAATGTTTCGGATAGTTCTCATGCTATTTCTTCTAGATTACAAGTGTTTCCTTCTACATCTTTATTGTCTAGTTCTCTGTCAATGAGGAATGTATTGTCATATAAAGATGTTGCTTTGAGAATGCTTGTTAAGGTTTATAATGTTTCCCCTATTAGGAAACATGCTTCAAAAACCGTTGATGGGGGGTTGTGTGAGGATGCTTAAAAAAACTATGATGGAGGGTTGTCCATGTGTCAACACTTTAATCACAAGGGCAAGATGGGAGCAGTGGAGGGGGGTTTAACCTCGTTAGTAAAGAAAAAACTTTCAAAACAACTAGTCTTGGCCACTGGGGGTTTTATGTCAGCAAACTGCCCTCTGGAGAGTCTCTCTAGTGGGTTCTGGGCCCTTAGAGTAGGGAAGCTTGGAATTGGGAGTTAGAAATTATTATTTTTTCCTTTAATCTAAAGAGGGTGGGAAGGACCTCCAACAGATTTGGCCTTCGACGGCTAATTCAGGTTGTTCACTTGGATATAATCATTTTTCAAGAAACCATTGTACCTTGGGAAAAGGCTAGCAAAGCCTTAGGTTCTTTGATTACAGGATCGAATATTTGTATTGTAGACTCTTGTGGGTTCTGAAGCGGGTTCTTTTCAACATGCAATCCATCGATCACTAATCTTAGAGCTTTTGCAATTGGTGCGGGCTTGGTCCTAGAGGGTACTCTCAAGGATATTAATGTGTCGATTAAGATCCTCAATTGTTATGGCCCATATCTTGGGAGGATGGAGTTTTGGTCGAACCTCAACCATGATCCCCCTTTCTTAGATTTGGAGCTTATTATAGGTGGGGACCAAAACCTAACACTTAGTGCTAGTGAAGTTTGGGGGAGCAAAACAAGATTGGATTGTTTTGCAAATTTTTCCACCCATATTTTTGATAGGGCCAGTCTTATCGATGTCAAGCCTAAGCCAAACATTCCTATTTGGAGGATTGGTAGGCTCGGTGAGGCGAGGGTGGCAAAGAGATTAAATAGATTTCTTATTATTGAGGAGCTCTTGAAGATATTTGGGAGATCCAGGTCTTGGAATGTTCCTTCTTCTCTATCTGATTGCATACCTATTTGTTTTGAGTTTGAGATGGTGGATGACAAGCCCAATTACCCATTTAAATTTAATCATTCTTGGCTGGTGGAGCAAGAATTCAAAGATTTGGTTCATGCTAAGTGGAAAATTTGGGAGGAAGGTTCTCTTAGTTCTCATATGTGCCATATGATTGAGAATTTAAAAGCCTTGAAAGAGGCAGTGATAGTATGGGAGAAGGATAAAAAGGAAAGAAGGTAGAGAGAGATCAATGGCACAGAGATGGAAGTAATAGATTTTTTCTTTAACAATAGATTTGGTATCTTTTTAGAGGTTGAAAAAGGTAAGCTAGGGGAGTTGAAGTCTAGAAAGGGCGAAATTATGAGAATGGGGGACGAGTCTCGAAGACAAAAAAGTAGAGCCATCTGGCTAAGCCAAGGTGATGGTAATACTAGATTCTTCCACAAATATGTTGAACATAGGAAAAAATCCAACTCTATTTAGGAGATATCTGAGAATGGTGTAAATTTGTCTACTCAAAAGGACTTGTAGGAAGGAGCTAGAGTACATTTTGAGAGACAATTTAAGGATCCAGGGGAAAATAATACTATGCAACAATTAAGTGTGATCCAAAATTATCCTAGTTTCTTCAATGCTGAAGAAACCTGAGACCTAAGTTTGATTCGGTTTCATTAGAGAAAATAAAGCAAAAAGTCTTGGGTAAGTTTTCAAAAGAAAAAGGCCCAGAGTCAGAAGGATGGACTGTTGAATTTTTCCTTAAGTTCTTTGAGTTGGTGGGTAGGGGTCTTAGGGCAATGGTGGAAGAGTCTAGGTTGACAGGGAAAGTTTTTGGGGCCATTAATGCCACCTTTATAACTTTAATCCCTAAGACATCAACACCATCCTTCTTCATTGAGTTCATGCCTATTTCCTAGTGTAATTTGGTCTACAAAGTCATTGTGGGTAGAGGAGGAGCTAGCGTGGAGCAGTAGGGATGGTCGAGATGTGGAGGGTGCGGCGTGGTCAGGCAATGGTTGGTGCGGAAGCATGTGCAAGGTGTGAGGAGGACGAAGTAGCAGCGTCAGAGGAAATGGTTGCGCGCAAGGGGAAGGTTGGTTGCGCAGGGAGATGGAGGGGGAAACAACGATGGGAAGGAGGCGCGAGGAGCAAGGAGAGTGGTGGACAACAAGGGGAAGGGTGCATAGGATAGGAGCACGGGGTGGGGAGGAGACCCTTTCCAAAAAGGAACGTCCACATACTCTTAGCAACTAGTGCAATACTAAAATGAAATAAGTTTTGCAGATCCCATCCACCAAAGGCATTGGGTCTGGTCAGTCTATCCCATTTGACCAAATGATAACTACTCTTATCTTTCTTACTAGCACACAGAAAATGGAACATTTTTGTCTAATTTTCTCCAGAATAAATTTGGGAACTCTAGCCAAGGAAAGCCAGTATACAAGGATCCCTTCAAGAACAAATATGTTTACTAGCATTAGTCTCCCCCCCAGGGAGAGCCACACGTGACATCAGTGATCAATTCTTTTTTTCTATCTTCTTTAAAAGCCACATCCAATCATTCTTCCCGTAATCATTTGGTATTGAGAAATACCCCAAGATACTGCATGCCTCCATCTAGTGCCTCCAATTTGAAATGTAAAAGATTTTGAATGTTACTAGCAATTTCCTCTTTGATCTCATTTTGTAAAAGAATGGACTTATGAATGCTCACCTCCATGCTAGAAGCCTTACAAAAAATTATGAAAATATCATTATATGTTGTCCATTCCTCTAGTGATCATATTCCAGAGATTAACACATTGTCCACAAATAGAGAGTGTGTTAGCTTATGATGAGCCTAGACTTTGTGAAGCGGAGAATCCGTCTCCTAAGTAAACTTGCAACATAAATATGACAACGACTCCATAGATGGATAATAATACATGACTCTTCAATAATGATTAATTATTAATTATTAATTGTTTATTAGTTATTAATATTAATATTGATTGTTAAAATATATTATTGTTATGTTATTATTATTTTTTATATAACATTGCCTTCCCCTTAAAGTAAGCTTTGTCCTCAAAGCTTATTGAAGACAAGGGTTATGATTGATTTCTTTCTTGAAATGTTATCTCTAGATCCTTTCTTTTAGTACTTGTGACACTTGATGAAATGAGACGATATGAGTTACACATTCCAAAGAAAAAATGTCGTATCGTCTCTGATGTGGTCCATCCGAGTTCTATCTTCATCGGAGCTATTTGATCGCTTTGTGGGATGGATATTTTTGTTTGTTGCTTAGTATGTTGATTTGTTGTTCTTGCTTGTCTGACATTGTAATTCCTCTGTGTATGTTCATTTTGACTCTATCGTTGGTCAAAATGATGTTTATAATTGGGGTCTCAATAGGGAGTTCTGGTTGTTTGTTTTTTCTGCTAGATTGACTTCTTTTTGAATTGTGACGAGGATTGAATTTGTTTTTATTTCTTCTTCCTCAACTTGAATTTGTTTTCCGAAGAGTCTGGATGCTTGGATTTGCGCTAATTTGTTCTCTAATAGATTGTTATTACTCTGACTCTTCTCAAACCTTTTGTCTTGCGACTTTTTGTCCTCTTTTAACTTCTTGATTTGTTCCTCTAGTTCTTGGTTAAAATTTCTCAAGCGTTGGTTTTCTTCTTGCTTTTCTAGTATTCTTTCTTCTAGGTCTTCATTGGAATGTTTTGTCTTTCGACTATGTTTCAACTTCTTGGTTTTCGTAAGTAATGTCTTGTTATGAATTCTTAGTTGAAATAATTCTTCGGTATTGCTTGCTAATTTGTCATTGATTTTCTTAATTTTCAGCTTGTGCGCCTTTTTAGTGTTGTCATACTTTTGTTGGAGCTCTCTGTTTGTTGTTGATGTCGATACATTTCTGATTCTCGTTTTTCTAACTTGCTCTGGACTTGCACCAATTCATTATCTTTGTCCATGATGAGCTTGTTTAAACATTTTATGTTTTCTTTGAAATCGTTATCGCTTCTATAAGGTGATTCTTCGATATCTTCGAACATTTTGGTTTTGTTTTCAATATCTTAATTGTGAATTTTTAATCGAGATATTTCTTCATTCTTAGCTGATAACATTTGCTCGATATCTTCATTATCTTTTCCCACCTTTTGATTTTGATCTTTTAAACAATGATTCTCTTGTTCTATCAACTTATTACGAATGATCTGCTTATTCATCTCAAATTGTAGATTTTTATTGTTTTCCTTGTAATATCCCAAATCGCTTTTGAGTCTTTGTGATTGCAATTGTAACCGACCTTGATTTTCTTTCATAATAAAATATTTGCTACAAATCGAACATGGGTGATTGTTATTTTTAAAAACTGACACATACTCAAATTCTAATTCGCAATGAGGGCACTTAGTCCAAAATTTGGACTTGTATATGGAATCCATAATTAACTGCTCACTTCTATGCAAATGGCTTCAATGGCTTCTATTTGTTACTTCTTCAACGATAGATAGTCTTCTTTTGACTTTTCGGTGATAAATGGTCTTATTGTTGACTACTTTCTAGTCTTCTTATTAGGTTAAATAACCTTTTTTTTCCAAAAGTAATTATTATTTCAGTAAAATAATAATTATTATTTCTTTTTTTTTTAAATTTTTTTTCCTTTTTTATAATAATAATAATTAATTAATTAATTAATAATATAATTATAATTAATCTTTTTATTAACTGTATATATATAGTTTTTTTTCAAAAATTAAAATATTTAAGCAGATATAATACTATTATAATGTTTTAATATACAATTTAAAAAAAATTAGGGATAGACTGGCCAGACCCAATGCCTTTGGTGGATGGGATCTGCAAAACTTATTTCATTTTAGTACTGCACTAGCTGCTAAGAGTATGTGGAGGTTCCTTTTTGGGAAGGGTCTCTAGAGTGAGGTGACTAAAGATAAATACTCGAGGAACATGTGTGTGGAAGACTGGATTTGATTAGAACCAAAAAGCCTTACAAATGTTTCAAATTATTGGAGTGGTCTTGTAAGGGCCATGCCAGTCATATCAAACTGGCTGGTTTGGTTGGTTGGAAAAGGTAATAAGGTGCTTTTGTGAGAAGATCCTTGGGTAGGAAGCTCCATTGGATTCAAGTTATCTGAAATTCTTTTAAGAAGGTTAAGGGCTCTAGGCATTTACACTTTGGATTAGATAGGCCAGTATACAAGTGTTCAAATATGGTTGAAAGAAGGTGATTTAAGGCTAGAAGGGGCTTTAGCAGAGGAATGGGAGTGTTATCTTTAGAATCTCAGTCATAGTGGAGTGTTCTTGTATGATGATATGGATTCATTGGTAGGGTCTTGGAACTCAGAAAATGGATAGGTTAAAACCAAATTGGCTTATGAAGGAATTATGTCACAACCTATGTATAAACATTTCATGGTGGTCATCCCTCTTATGGAAGTGGAACTGCTCAGTTAAGGTGAAACTGTTCATCTGGCTTTCTCTAAGCAACAAAATCCTCACCTGGGATAATTATCTGAAGAGAGGAGGATAGGGTCCAAATGTCTATGTTCCCTGTAAAAGCAGTAGTGAGATTGTTGATCATCTTTTGGTCCACTGTATTTTTGCTAAGCAGGTTTGGAGGGATATTAACGTGACATTAAAGGTACACGGTCAATGGATATTTGTAACATATTCAAATAGTTGGCAGGATTGGATTAAGTCACACCACCATCTTCAAAGAGAGTTACCTGCTTTTATCAATTGAAAAGTATGGCTTCATAGAAACAAAATTATTTTTCAAAATCATGCACCAAATGTTTAAGCTATAGTTTTGTTAGTGCTGGGGGCATACAAGGAGATGTTTTTTGCTAAGGGTCCTTACAGTCAGTGATTAGTTAAGAGTCTTGAGACTATTCTAGATTATCCCCAAGGTTACTTTGATGGGGCTTGCTAGGGAGCAGAGGGTGTGTGTGGTGCAGAGATGGTCTTGCTGCTTTTAGAGACACAGATTCCTTATTAAGCTTGGAGCTGGTACATGTACACATACTAGAGTAGAGATATTAACTCTATGGGTTCTGCTACTTTTTGCTCTCAAAAAAGGGGTCTCCCACTGATCCAAGAAGATCTTTTTGATCGATCTAGAATGAAGTCTTCAAATGTCGAACATAAGTACACCATCGCGTAAAGCTTGTCGAGAGCTTTCCAACGATGAATATTTCATCCCAGATAGACACTGTATGCTTGAAATATTGCATTTTGAAGTTTGGCTCCAACATGTAAAAGTAGAAAAGGGGGTGCCATGTGGCACCCACAGTGTGCCATGTGGCCTGTACGACACTAACGTGATAAACACCTTGATGTGCCACATGTAAGATATCTTGTTGAGTTGGCAGGTTATAGTGGTGATGTGGTACTTGCTTGTTCGAATCATATGTTGATAGGTGGCATTGGGTGGTACAATTGGTTGACAAGGAGGCCAATCGGAGACTGCCATCTAGCAGTTGCGGTCGACCCTTTATAGTCTTGTTTACCAAAAATTTGGCGAGTCCGACGGAATTGAACCTGCGAACTCAAATATAGAATGCCAATGATTTACCATTGCACCTGCATACATTTCTTATTATGCATATAATGCAACTTGTATTTAAAGTTGCTTGAAGTTTTGTTGGTTGAAACTAAGGAATTGAGGGCCTAAGCCCCCAACCCCATGGTATCCAATGTAACCATATTCAATATTCTTATCCCATAGTCTACGAGCGGTTATATATAATGGTATATCATATGTATTACAATGAATATATATGCCATAATACCAATGAACAACAAAACATTGCATAATAAATGGCGTGATCGACACGGTTTGACCCCGAGACTTGCCATATAACACTCAATGCTCCCTCTAGTACGCCACGAGCACTTGTTCAAGGGATAAACATGGAAATTTTTATTTAAGTTTGAAGTTATCCATTATGGGTTTTGGGGGTGGCAAGTTAGCCTCGCCCCCTATATAACCATGTTTTTGGAGCCACGAAAGAAGAGTTCGAGAGTTCGAAGTTGAGAATTTCAAGTTTGCAGAGGAGTTTGTACTACATGCATCCCGATGTGCATTGTATGGATTTTGTAGAGATATTGTTTTGTTTTGCGTTCTAGGGGAGGCCTTGGTACACTTGTGGGGAATATAGGCGAGTTTATACTTGTTTTTTCTTGAAATTTTATGAGCATCGCCGTTGTAGTGTTGGATTTTTCATTTGAACAACAAATTTTTGAGGTGTACTCTCAACTTATGTACTTTCAAGTTTTTGAAGACTAATGGATTGGTTTCACATTGGAAGTGGGCCTGGAGATGTAGCCCATTCAGGGTGAACTTCGTTACCAAACTTTGTCTCAGATTTATGGTTTTTCTTCTCTTGTCATATTGCACTTCAATTATTTAAGCCCTCTTTTAAGCTTGTTTATTAAAACCTCTTTAAGTTAACTGTTGAAGTTAATTCACATGCAATTCAAGCATTATTTTCAGATTATGTTTGGTATCTATTGTAGGTACAACAGATCCCATGCTTCATTTGATCATGGGAGCCCCATTATTGTAAATACAAAGGGATTTAGGTAAGTTTTTAAATTTGGTTTGCTATGGTCTCATACCCTTTGTTTCTGGTTTGTTTAAATTATCATCTTTTCTTTTGAAAATTTCTAAGTTTCTGGTTGTTTTCTTGATTTGCAGAAAGCCTTAGATTCTTTCAAATGTCATTTTCTTACTGCAAATCAGAATCCCGAAATCCTGAAACCCGCAATCCTGCAATTACGGATTGTGGAAATTGTTTGTTTTCTCTTTTGTATTTTCGTCAACTCGAAACCCACAACCTAAAATTGCGGGTCGCGGGAAGACTGTGTTAATATTTTTTGAAAATCTCCATTCTGCAACCTGAAACCCACAAATTCTGGATTTCGGATTGCGGAAACTCATTATGTTAATAAAACTGTGTTTTGCATTCCCGAAACCCGCAACTCGCAAATTGCGGATTGTGGGATGCGGGAAATGACATTTTAATTTTAAGCGTTGTTTTCATTTCCGAAACCCGAAACCCGAAATTTCGGGTTGCGGATTTCGGAAACACGTTTGTTCGTTGTTTCGCAATTTGTAAACCCACAACCCACAACCCGTGGATTGTGGATTGCGGGAGTTTTGAATAAAGTTTGAAAATAAAATTAATGAACCCAATTCCGCATCTCACAAGGGGTAATCTCAACCGTTCTTTTTTTGTAAATCTTACGATCCAGATTTGATACGACCACAAATTGATAAATATGTGATTTTTCCTATTTTTCTTTATCATTTTCACTGTCGAAAATTTGCGCTCCTACGTGGATTTTACTGTGGATTTCTTACCAGGGCTCATTTTCACGATTTTCAGTTGTTTCAGGTTGGTTTGCTGTTGTTTTCACATTTGCTGTTTACGGTTTTCCTGTTTATGATTTAGTGTTGATTTTTGTTTTATTTATTTACCAGAATTTTCAAGTTTTTCCAACATGTCACGGAACACCCGGTCTAAGACAGTCCACAGGGATTTGCTGACTAAGGACCCAAATCTTGGCATCTTCTCAGACACCAGTGAAAGGGTCATTGAAACCTATCAAATGGACTGGGCCAAGATATATTCAATTTTTGATAATGATGACTTGTCAGACATTAAAGAAGACCGACCTGCATATGAGAAGATTAGGGCTTAAATCCATGCCATTGCTGCTCGCCCTGCTGTCTTACCTTACACAGACTCGGTTAAATGGATTGTGGAAAATGCTAACCCTAAGGACCAGTCGTTTAATGACAATGCAAGGTCTCAATTGACAACCTTCCGCCCTGAAGTCTTCATCAGAGCTTTTGCTCTCAAACCGACTGTCCAAACCCTCAGCCCTGAGTTCATAAAATCTTCTAAAACTAGGTATAATTTTGATGAAATTATGAAATCATGGATGATTAAACCTAGCAGCTTTGTGCCGAAGGCTGATAACCTTTATCCACTTTCTTGGTTTAAGGAACCTTGCTCTCTACTGGCAGCCATGCTCTGCAGGCTCTTTGGCCTTCCCAATTGTTCAGTCTTTAAAGCTGAATGGGCTCCAATAGCCGACCATGTATTAACAACAGGAGAATCCTTCCCTTGGGCATCTATCATGTCATCTGAACTTAAGACTGCCATTCAAGATTATCAAAAGGCACTTGCTATGAGAAATTCACATTTCTTCCTGTCAACCTTCATCATTGATGTCTTTTGTTCTAAGTTCGAGTATCCTAACTTGGGATGGCATTGGACCTCTTCAGACCCACCAGTTCACATCTATCATTCAACACTGTGGGAAACCAATTTTGTGCCATTTCTTTATGACATTTGTGACCACTTCATGGGTACCATTTACTTTAAGATATTCAAACAAGAGGCACCAGCCTTCTCAGATGATACCAAGGCCTTCATCAATACAATTGGTGATTGGTATGTTTATGAGTCTTTTTCATACATCAGAGTCTGGGGAAGTGACACTGTCCATCTTTTGCCCAGAATAGTCCCTGATTGGTTGGTCATTCAAGAAGTCTCATATCAGACTGTTACTGATGGTGTCTATAGAAAGTTAAGTGGTCCCAAAAAGAAGACTTGGCCTAAATTTTCTCTGAATCTTAGGCCATTGGTCATTCCAACCTCAAATTGGGCTGCAGTACTTGGTGATCAGGTGGCTCCTCTTAAGTTGGGTTCTTCTCCCAAAAATAAACATGATCACAAGAAGTTCCTTGATGCACATTTCAAACAATACCACATGAAGATGGACTATGTCCATGAAGAAAATCCAGATGACTCCATCTACGAGGGAGTGAACAAATTTTCTGAGGTCCTGGCTAGGGCTAAGAGCTTAGATGAGCAGCACCAGATTATGGCATATCAGAATGAAATTAAAATTAAAGTCTACAGGAAAAGAACAATGGAGATGAATTTGATTGAACAAGTCAGAAGAGATAAGGAACAAAATCAAAGCCAACAGGCTAATGCCCCTCTAATGCTTACTTATTCAGATGGAGATAAAGGTAAAGCTCCCATGGAGAACCCCCCTCTGGTGAAAACAATTGAACAGATCAAGGCTTTGTTGCAGACCTCTCATCATTTCCAGCATGAGTTAACACAACTCACTTCGGTGATTGATACTCAAATGACTGAACCTCCTAAGCTCACTGTGGATGTTCAAGTGACTACTGCAGCTGTACATGTAGCTGATGATTTGATAAGAGCTGAGGTCAACCCAGCTAAAAGACATAAAACACAGATCCCTACTATTGAGCTCATTGATAGTGATGTTGATGATGGACCCAATCTTCCGATGTCAGTGACCCAAGAAGTGACTGATGGAGTAACCCAAGAAGTGACTCAGGAAGTCACTCAAGATGAAGGAGCAAATGAAGATTCACAAGCAGCTCATTGTTAGTGATGTTGATGATGGACCCAATCTTCCAGTGTCAGTGACCCAAGAAATGACTGATGGAGTAACCCAAGAAGTGACTCAGGAAGTGACTCAAGATGAAGGAGCAATTGAAGATTCACAAGCAGTTGTAGATTTGTTAGACACTATTGAGATGGATCACCCTTCTTCTGATAAACAAGTATTAGAGGTAACTACTGCTCCTGAGATCACAACTTCATCATTTTTGTTGTCATCCATTCATGATATTTCTACTTTGTCCCCAGGGGATATCCCATCATTTTCTATATCACAACTCTTTCATACCTTGACTTCCAGAGCCACCCCATTTTCAGAAAACTCAGTTCCTTTTTCCATTTTTGCAGAAGTCCAGTCTTCGATTGTTCCTCTGCAATTACCCATATCTACTGTATCATTATCCACTGTGGAAGAGCCACCCTCAACTCCCTCCTCATCAACACCCGCTAATGTTGATGAAATTTCACTTTTTGAAGCCTTCACCTCAATCCCTTCTCCAACCCCTGTCCCATCAGTTCCTCTGACTGTCTCTACCCCTTTGACTACTCCCCAAGTTACCATGCCTATACCCAATCCTATGGTCACTCAAACACCTTCATTAATCTCAACATAGAATGTTATCTCAATTTCTTTAGAGATAATAATTGAATATGAAGATGATGTGGTAGTCCCTCTTGGACATTATTTCTACAACAAAGAAAACAAAGCAGTGGTAAAGAGGGGTAAGAAGAGGAGCAGGGATCAAGGTGAATTAGAAGTAGCTGTTCCTAATCAAATAGTATGGACTCAGCAAACAAATGACCCCTATACAAGAGCAATTGAAACAACCACTGCCTTAGGAGCATTTGCTGGTGCAAACCTTGATTCAGTCCAGATTCTGAATAGAGAGATTGATCAAAAGAAAGAAGAATTGGAAAGGATGGCAGAAGAATTGGTAAAGACCAAGGAGGAACATGAAACTTATGTTGCTGATCTCAGGAGGATATGAGAAGACAAGTTAGAGGATTTGGAGCGAAGCAATACCTCTCTGCAGGCTGAACTTCATGATGTACAAACTGAAAATTATGCCAATACACAGAAGATAGACTTATTGCAAAAGCAATGTGAGGATGCAACTGCAAGTGCAACCTCTTCTACTTTCTTTAATTTGTCACCCCAATAATTTAAGGATTTATCCCTTCAAGTCAACGAGGAGCATCATAAGTTGTTGGAGAAGCTATTTTGCACCGTGGATGAGATCAGGGAGACTCATATAATTTTTGGTAAGATGTATGGAGCCCTTGAAGAGCAGAATGCCAAAAGGCTGCAAGCTTCTCAGGCAAGTCAAAATATTGGTGAGTGGCAGAGATATATCAAGGACACACCAGAAGGCTTCCCCATTCTTAACAGTATTCAATTTAAGAAAATCAGAGCTGCGTTGAACACTTGGCAAGATTTGAACGAGTCAGTTGAAGATATTATGAAGAAAGCACAAGAGATATGCAGCAGGCGATGGTATGCAACATATAACATCATGGAGATTATGCAGTTTGATGCCATGGAGCTCATTGAATATTCTTGCCCACCTAAGTTGAAGGTTGAGCAGATCGAACGCAGGTTTGAAGAGGCCAAGGAGAAAATTCAGCATCTTGAGCAGGTCAACATTGATGATGTGGAACAACTGATTCGGAAATCGACCAGCATCGAAGGAAAAATCCACATTTATATTCGCATTTGGCATAAGTTAGCTAAGAATGAGATAGAAACATTCAAATGTAATGCCCAGTTGGGGCTTGAGTCAACTAATTATCTGAATGTGGATGAGTTGTTGGAGATTTGGGACAAGTGGCAAGTTTTTCTAGGCCATTAGTTTATTTTTGATTTTGTAAATCCCAGTTTGTGGGAATTTACTCCTTGCATTATTATTTTGTAACTCTTATTTAAGTGAGATGATCTCTCGTAGAGTGGGAGGATGGAATTTGGAGACAAAATCTACAGAAGAGGTTGGAGATGCTCTGTTTTGATACAAGCTTGTAATTTCTTACAGACTGTCATTAAATACAATAAAGTTATTTTCGGATCCATTTTTGTCTATTTGTCAAGTTTATTTGATGAATGTGATTTTACTTCAAATTGCTTATCTAACGTTGTTTTAATCTTTGCAATTTATCAAACATAGTGATCTACATTTTTGGTTTATCATTGCTTATGATCCATGTGTTTATGAAGGTTTTAAAGAGTTTATTCTATTAAAACTTTTATCGATTTCTGCAAATGGTTATATTCGGTAATCATAATTGATGTTAATTTTTCAATTAGCATATCAATTCTAGGTCAATTCTTGAATGTTGTAATAACCCTCAATTCACTGTTGATTAATTTATATTTGTTAATGGTAATTTGGGCAAATAAGTAATAAATCTTTTAACGTTTGTGTTAAGTTGATGAACAATGCTTATTTAATTTCAGATCAAGCTGACCTGCACTTATCTCAAAACACCTTCTTAGGATAGATCTAACTTAGTTTAGATTCCTTTTAATTAGATTTGTTTTCATAGACTTTTACACTTTGTTTTTCCTTTATTTGGAGAACTGATCATTTGGATCAAAACCTATCAACTCATAGAGTGCTAGCGGAGGCCAAATATCCGTGGGAGATTACTATACCAAACAGGTTGGGGATATAACTATCCTTGCGTAGGATTTTTTGAAGCTTTTCAGTCTGGGTTTTCTTCCTCTATGGAGAGCTTAGGAACCCATTCCAACACTTTGCATACCTTGCACATCCGAGGCCTAAACAATATCAAAGTAGGTTTAACCAAAGAATTGCAAGGTGTGAATGTTAACTAGGATTATATTCAAGCGAGGTGACGGTAAACTTGAAGCCTATAATCCCGAGATTGGTTCTAGGAGAGACATTCAAAGAAGAGGGATATCTTCACCAAGAAGCATAGGACCTTTCAACTCTTAAGATGATTTCTTTGAAGTATTTAATTTGAAGAAAGCAATTGTGAAAGAGCTCTACAATGAAAGAGGACAATGAAGAGGAGAAGGATTAAGTCATGTCAAGAAGGAAGATGACTCTCATTCCCAAAAGACATATCCTCATCATTCACCTCCTTCCACCTATCCTCCTTCTCATTCTCCCTCTCCTTCTCACTCTCCTACGCCATCTCCGCCTCCATCTCCTCATAGGAAGATTGTTTCAAAGAAGCCATTGTTGAAGTCGGATGCCAAGTTTGATGTGCCCATGTATAATGGCGAGGCCAATGCATATAAGTTAGACAATTGGATTCGACAAATGAAAGTTTATTGCTGTGTTCAATAGATAAATGAAGATGAGGTAAAGATTCAGCTGGCCTCTCTTCAACTTGAAGGCACCGAACTTGTTTGGTGGGAAAATAAATTTCAGGAAGGTATGAAAAAGGATGGTAAGATTCTTTCTTCTTGGTTTGAATTCAAATTTGCATTAAGGAAACAATTTTATCCTTTAGGATATACACAAAAGGAAATTATGGAACAACAATATTTGAGGCAAGCAAAGGGACAAAATGTGTAGAGTTATACTGAAGAGTTTAGAAGAAAAGCATTAGCTTTAAATATTTCATTGTCTTCTCAAGAGACTCTTTTAAAGTACATCAATGGCTTGCATAGTTACATTCACCATACTATTCTTTTGTTCAATCCTATTAACTTTTATGAGTGTGTGTCCAAGCTATGCATCTTGAATCTAGGAGGCACTAGTACTTTGGACCAAATTTCGACGACTGTTTGGTCTCACTTCCTACCTCAAACTATCGGTATGTCGACAAACCATGGTTGGCCCAAACGTCGTTTCACATGCCGTCACAATTCCGACGTCTTAGAAATCATCACAAGTTCAATGTCAAATATTTTTTGATGTTTTCAACGTCGCAATTGTGACTAAACCTAAACACTGTTTTCAACCAAAAAATCTACTTGTGATCGTCGCAGTTGCGACGAATGTAAGTCGCCATTGTGACAGGAGGGAGTTGAAGTTACGATGGAAGGAGGTTGTCATTCCGACGGGTAGGAAGTCACCTTTGTGACAGAATGAAGTCGCAGGTGCGATGAGAGGAAGTCGCAATGGCGATAGAGAGAAAGTCGCGGTTGCGACGAGATGAACTCGCAGTAGCGACGACAGAAAGTTGCTACTGCAACGTTTTGGCGTTGCAATTGCAACGATAGGAAGTTGTAGTGGTGACGAAGATAAAGTTGCGGTTGCGACGGGATGAAGTTGCTGTAGCGACGACATAAAGTCACTACTGCAACGTTTTGGTGTCTCAATTGCGACACCATTAAGCAACAATTCCGACGGTATTGCTATACCATTGATAGTTGTGTTCATCGCAATTGCGACGATGTGAGCTTAAAAATATATATATAAATTTAATGTTTCACTTAGAAG
The DNA here is from genome assembly GCA_027924585.1 of Larix kaempferi. Taxonomy (NCBI): domain Eukaryota; kingdom Viridiplantae; phylum Streptophyta; class Pinopsida; order Pinales; family Pinaceae; genus Larix; species Larix kaempferi. The sequence continues at coordinate 7,456,866 of BSBM01001365.1, forward strand.
CATCACTAGAGTGATGAAAATCTCCAATAGTCAAAATATGTAGCATTTATATAAATAATGGTGAAAATATGTAGCATCACTAGACTCCTTAGCAATGCCCCTCTAGACTAAGAGTGGTCCAAAGTTAGTAGTCAAAATGCAAAACTAATCATGTTTTGCAATGAGACCCTTTTTGTCTACCATATAGGAAGGAAAGAGTCCATAAAGGTGAAGTCAATAATTTCTTTCAACCCAATCTCAAGATACAATTTTAATTCCATCTGGTTAAAAAAAAACACTTTCATTTACCTTGAAAATGAAGTCAACTAGCATAGCTAACAATTAAGACCAATACTAAGAAAAATTAAGAGTGTTGAAGTGTTACTAAAATAACTAATGAATAGATATTATATTCCATATCCATTGTTCCACGGATAATTTTAGGGGCGATGGGAGAAATTAGAAGGTTCAAAAAATTTTATGGGTGAATTTTTTATATAGAAGAGGATTTTTAGGGTTAATATTTATTAGCCCACTATTTATTTATTTTTAAATATTCAAAATAAGGTTAGCCCAACCGTATTTCTCACAAAATAGTAAAAAATGTGAATTTCGCCGACTCAAATTTGCCTTAGATCGACCATTCGCCCCCGATTTCTAGCGTTTTTTCCTTTGTATGCCCCATTCGCCCCCGATTTCTAGCGTTTTTTCCTTTGTATGCCCCATTCGCCCCTGATTTCTAGCGATGGTAGTTTTTTTATCATCATTCGCCCTTGATTTCCAGCAATGGCCGCTTATAGAGCTTTGTTCGCTATCGATTTTCGGCAATGACAGTTTTTGGAGCCCCATTCGCCCTAATTTCATGTAGTGGTGGTTTCTATAGCACCAGTCAGCATCTGCTTGATGGGTTTTCTCACTTTCTGTGCGGTTATTAAAGAAGTAACTACATTGAATTCGAAAAGTATTTCTAGTGTACCAGGGAATTGAGTATCAGCTACATCTGTATGTTACTGTAAAGTCTCTCTTCCATGCGGCTTTGAGCCTCTGAGTTACAGGTTGGTCTCTTTGAGTTGATTGGGAATAGCGTTAGTAATTGTATATGATTTTATTTGTTAAATATGTGATGGGTAAGCAAATATATGTTGGTTTTTTGTTACATCATATTTTATCTATGAAAAATGCTTTATAAATGGGTTGTTCTGATTTCTTTGGATAGATGTGTCATTCGGCCTAATAAGAATTTATTTGTTCTCTAGGGAGGTTCGTATCTAACTCATGTTCTGTTATTTTTCTTTATTTTACTTCTGTGAGATTTTTTATTTCTTTATAAATATTTTTCTGGTTGTATTGAGTCTACCTTCCCTAAGCAAAGAGATTTGGGGATAATCCCTGAGAAGACAATGATTTGGGGTATATCTCATGCATGGAAGCTCAAATGAGCATTAGACTTCAGGAGAAGCACTGTGACAACGTTCCTCGTTTTAAGCCTTGATGGGCCATTTCTCATTTTGGTTGCATCTCAATGGTATTTGTAGATTTCACATTTTACAGTTGGGCACTAAAACCCATTTGCCACTTAGAATAAGCCAAAATTTACAAGTTTCCTTTTTAGACACAAGAAATTAACTCGAGTGCAGAAAGTGTATTATTCATTGGTGGACGTGAAAAGCAATAATTTGGATACAGTTGTCCTGAAACAATTGTGACTCACGAGTTGAAGCCTCCATGAAATTTTATTGACCTTTTAGATCATAGTTTACAAATAATAGAACACTTTTGGGAATCTCAAAGTTACTATTTACTTGAGGGATACTAAATAGTGCACACTCAAATAGCAAGAAGTTGTTACATTGTAGTGGTAGAATATTATCCAGAAGTTCATTTTCAGCATGGGACCAATGATTACAAATATTTCTTATGTGGGAACACAATTATGATGTTTTTTTATGTAGGCGCTTATTGAAGGTTGGGTTTCCAAATTCAACAAAGTTGGTCTTGGACTAACTATTGCACATTGGAATTTTGAAATCAACGAACCTGCCAACTTTTAAAATAGTGGGAGCATTTGCTTTATGCAATCTTGTACTTGATGGGAAGCTTATTAGAAATAGAATACAAACATATAGTTTTCTATTTGAAAGTGTTTCTTGATACTCAGGAAATTTTGTGGAGCATATCTTTCAAAATCATTTTTTACTAGTTTAATTACTCCTTGACATACCCAAAACTTCATGAACGAGGAGAATAGAGACATGGAGCCATCCATACATAGAGAGGGGTTTAATTCAAACCCTAACAATGAAGAGAAAAGGTAGATTGAGCTTATTGCCTATGAGGATTTGGCTAAGATTGTTAACTAGTTAGCCAAAGTTGGCTAGATTGTTAACCAACTTTTTGAATTTGACCAGTAGGTGGACTGAGTTTTTCATGTTGGCAAATGGGTTGATTATGTTGAGTTGGTTAGTCATGTTAGTTAAGTCTGTAATGAAATGAATTGTGCAACTCAGTTGGAATATAAATATGAATGTAGTTAAGGGGAGAGAGAGGTCTCCTGTATGCTCAAACTCATGAATACAAAGACTCATCCTTTCCTTCATTTCATATCCTGTTACTTGCCTCATGAATGTATGTCTTGTATATACACTCAAGAGGAGGATATTGATATACAAAGAACTTGGTTTGGATAAAACTTTTGCAGGCCAGGATGGTGAGTAGGACTATTATAGAGAAATCATCAAAGATTAGTAGGAAAAGAAGACTGGCAAAATAAATAATATGTCTTAATACAAATTACATTAAGGACCAAGGTTCTTAGAAACTCATAAAATTTTAAAAACTCTCTGGGGAAAATTTCAAGTGGATTATGGTAAATTGACAATGAAGAGGAATTGCAATCTTCTGGTAATGGAAACTAAAAAATGATAAAGATATGTGGACATTGACAATGCTGGTAAGTCGATTTAAACTTAAAATACTATACCAATTGGTAGTTTTGAAGAAGAATTATATAGCATGATCTATTCTTTGATATTATTCAAGTCTGGTCACCTTTTGGTAATGAAGAAAGTTGGTACCATCTTGTTACTTGATGAGGATAGGAAGTAAATTGGTGATGGAGAGTCACGATGAATTGAATGCAGAGAAAAGAGAGCTGGATATTTTGGAGAGTCTGTTAAAAATGTTGTTAGTTGTTTAGAGAAGGTGAAAAAAAAATCATTAGAACAGGGACAGGTGGAAGTAGAGTATAGAGAGGAAAAGTGGGAAAAAGTCTATAGATGAATTTAGTGACTGATTGGGAGGAACAAATTGACTAGATCCTAGAAGCACATCCCTACTTGATGGAAAGAAATCAACTAGGTGACCAACCTGGCCTCATATGACCCATCATGCCTTAAAAATATTGTCCAATTCAATAAATCATCATATGGAATTTGGATGTCCCTTGCTGATTTGTATTTCATACCATTGAGAAACTTTGTTCAGCTTGACATTTTATAAATTATTTATTTCAGGTGCATCGTGATCTTAGTATGGAATCCATGGTATTTAACCCATGTTATGAACACTTTAGTTTTCTTCTAATCAGCAAAAATGTTCATTTATTCATATATCAAGTTCTGTGAAAGAGAGTGCCATGTTAATCCTCCATTATTCTCAAAATATAAAATTGGGACTGTGGCCATCTCAATACATATGCTATTTCATCACAAAATCCATGCCATTTAACAATGGTACTACAATAGTCCATAGACAAAACTGAAAAACAAGAACCATAAACGTCTCTGCCTTTGCCTCAGTCTCTCTCAAAACCCGACGAGCACATAGAATATCTTCTCATTGGTGATTCTGTCTACCTTTAGTTTTTTCAAACTCAAGGAACTTCATCCTGGTTGGGTATGGGGCTACTCTACTGGGACATGAAATTATCATACTGCTCCTGGGTGCTCTGTAGTTGCTCAGTATTCTCCTATGATCCCCTGGGGCAACCTCTCGATTGTTTCTATTGATATGTGATATGTGCACTATAGATTGAAACTAAATTGCATCTAGCAGAAGAAATATTAGGCTTCCACAGAACTCACAAAGACTGGTATGCAAAATTTACACTTTAGTTATAGTTGCATTGATGAATAACAATATTCAAACATGTTCTTTGTGACATGGTACATATACTTTATTGAATGCTTGATATTGGACTACAGGAAACGTGTCAAAGACCTTGGATATGAAACTGGTGATATTCACATCCTGATATACATATGATATTGTAGTGATTGCTTGAAATCAGATTATGGAAAATCTGTCAAAGCCCTTGTACCTAAAATCTGTTCATTTTGATAACATGTATCAGGAGCTACAAGTTTTGACTATTGTTTGAGTGAACTATTTTAGAAAGGGAGAGCATGTAATGAATTTAGGACAATAAATAAGCAAATTTTTAAAAGCAATTTTTGTAAGCAATTTTTTTGAAATGCTTATAAAATAGGGGATCTTATGAAGCCTCAATAAGAGGCATGGGAACATAATCTTTCTTAATTCACTAGACAGATAAAAATAATTAGAAACTTGAATCTGCTGATGTGTATTCTTTTCAACAATTTTATACTTGGAAAGGAGAACCTTATATATATATATATATATATATCCTTAGAATCTTTGACAATAATCCCATTCTTCTTGGAATTAATCTCCTCAACTTTCGCCTTTGGCTGAGGATCACTATTTTTTTGATTTTGAATATTGTAACCCTAGGCCCTATGTGATATTTTTCAATGCAATTTCTATTGTAAAGAATAAAAATTTGATCTATATTAATTAGGATAAAAATAAGGTCATTGATCACCTCTTAAAGTAATGATTTGGTGATTAAGAGATTTCTAATAATCATCTTGAGTCAAATGAATAACCTCTTCCTCATCATCCATCCAATTCATGTGAAATGTCAGTTTGAGAATCATCAGCTTCAAAAGGTACTTTTTATTCATCCTAATTAGGAATCTATTCATCAACATGATTGTTATTCAAAAAAACATTATTATTATTCTTGGGTGGAGGTTGTACCTGGGGGTATTCAGGCCTTCTTCTCTAGCAAACAACTGAGGATGAAAAAGTCTTCTGTAAGGTTCTTTATTTCTGTTTGGGAAAATTTGTTTTCTTACTCCAGCATTCTAAATACCCTGACCGCATGCATTATTCCCTTGATCAAATCTAGTGATCTTGTTGGATAGAATTATGATGCAGGGACAACCAACGATGCTTATAAGTTCCTCTAATCTCTTCATAAGTCTCCTGAGATGTAATATCATTGTATTATGAGTACAAATCCTTTGCTCATTTAATTCTCTGTTTTCACAATACTTATCCAACATTCCCTATAATCACCATCTCACTGGAAAATATACATTCTACAGGAATATTAATAGCATTACCTGAATTACATATGCATTGAAGGAATATTGTGGTGTCTTTATTCCCTGTGCCTGATATTTCAACTATTGTTTTGCTATCTCCAAATCCATTCCCATTTATATAACTCCATTCCCATTTACAGAACTCATAAATTCATTGGCAATATAATGTCAAAATCATACTTCTAGCATTTCAACATAATTACATCCAAACATCACAGATTTGCTATCAACCCAATTATAATATAGTTATCTCAGGCTTGGGCTGCCAATGCTTCCATGCAATCTAGCCATCAAACTTTCTGAGATAAATTGCAATGGGTAGGGACACTAGCAGAAAAAGCCAAAAGATTTTCATTGTTGATGCAAAAAAAGGGACAGTAGTGGAGAAATATCTACTTACACTGCAGATCTATTATGGAAGGGAATTCTTCTATATTACAATGAAACTACATGTCTAATTTGAAGTTTGTTTTGGCATCATATCCTCCATATGCAAAGACAATCCAAACTATAGGTGGTGGTCATAAGGAAAGGGCTTCTATCACTGGTGCATTGGCTAAAGAAAGTGAAGTGTTGCTTTTGGATGAGCTAACACCAATCTTAGATGAGATGGACCAAATACAAATTCAATCTCTGTGCTTAGATCTAGAAGCCCATTTGTTTATTGAACTTATAAGTCTATACCATTCAGCTCTAAGATTCCTTTGATCTTTAGTAGTGGTTCATGTGACAATTTCAAATAAGTGGGATTTAAAATTTGATAGAGGAATTTCTTATACATTTAACATACATCCTAACACAATAATGGGTAATGGAACTTTGGGATCTATTTCCGTGCGTAGCTTCAATTTTCTATACTTCCTGATGCAAGTGGATATCACTCCCTAGTTATGATGGAACTAAATGATTTATATTTTTTTTACTATTGGTGTTATGGATCTTTTGCCCTTTGCCCTGCAATTATAACTTTACACACACAATTATATATGGAAAATAAACAAGTTATTTTGCAATGAAAACTGCTGAGAGTCTAGGGGGAGTTTGCAAAGCTGGCAATGCATTCTTATATTATGAACCTTAAGTGGGACAATAAATCATGCCCAATGATAGCACTTGAGATGGTTCTAGGATGCAATAGAACCTATTCCAAGCACATCTTGAACCAAATATTAGACTAGAAGCTGGCCCTTCCAGTCAAAGTGGGATCCCTCGGAAATCAAGATGAGACTCTGTTATTTACTGTCATTAAACAACAGCTTGAACATTTAAGTGCATGGGCCAGACTCATAAATGATTAAAGGCTGAGTGGACAGGGTTGAGAAAAGCACAGGTAGAAGACTAGATTAAATAATAAGTTGTAAATCTTAGAGAAGGAGACTTAGTCCATGGGGCATGGTGTCTTCGAGAACAGAGCACAAGGTTAATGATGAAGATGGAGAACATAAGAAGAGATTTAAATCTCAGTCCTACAAGAGAGCAGTGCAAACTTAATAAACCTAAGATGAGGAAGGTGAAATGAACATTGAAATTTGGGCAAACTTAAGAATGAATCCAAGCAAAATTGGGCATTGTTAAGAAAGAATCTAGATATGAAACATTCATATGGTATAATCTGCAGAATTATAAATGTAAAGCATAAGGATAGATCAGTAGCATTTAAATCTTCTCCCAACATTCAATGTATAATACAGTTGCTCTATAAAAATAGTAAATCCTAAAGCCAATTGTAGCACAAAGTTGGCTTGTATACTTTAGCATGTAAGCTGCATATAATAGAAGAAAGAAGAGAGATAATTAACATAGAGAATGGAAAAACATATCTCTGTTTGCTTCAAGTCATGAATCCAAGGAATAATCCATGGAATCTGAGAAGTTATAGACTTAATGGCCCATTGGGATTATAAATAAATACATCCCCTGTCAAAATTCTCTTCCAACCCTCTTCTTCTTTCCAAAAGGAAGATCCCTTGTATGGATTTAGAGAGATTCTAATTTATTTATATCTTTTGCTTTCCACTAAATACTTTGCCACCGTGATTTGACCAATCAGCTATTAAAATGATCTTCATTTGTGCAATTGAAATCGTTAGAATTTCTAGAAGAATTAAACATCTTCAGTACTCACTGGAATATCCAGTTTGGTAATCCACTTGAACCTTTTTCTGACGCCTGATGAAAAACCCTAGTTTATTCAACATCTATCATGTTTTGTTTGGACAAAACTCAAATTTATTTCCTTTGTCAACTTTTTTGACAACTTCTCACCATTTGAAGTGAGTTTCCATACTTAATCAACTGAATATAATCTTTGCCAATTTTAGCAATGAGAATACAGGTGCAATGCTTGTTAAGTCAACACCATAATAATTTTCTTGTTGGCAAAACAAAGCCTTGCTTGCAATTCCAACATATAGATACTCATCACTAACAAGATGGATCACTTGAACTATTGGCAAAGTCGAAAGTCATAGCCAATTCCTACTTTAGGAGCATGTCTTTCTCGGTGTTCACCAATATAGTTTTCTGCTTAGGTTTGCAAAATGCACATAGAAAAATTTTCAATTTTCTATCTACCGAACAATTCCTCGAAAACTTAGATTATGAAGGGAATGCATATGGAACTCCACCAGACATATTCTTTAAAGACGAGCTGACATCTTGATTTCTCAATGTCTCATTTACCTAGTAGTGCCTGATAAAAACCCATTTCGCCCCAGAAAACAAAATGTTATATGAACACCCTCGCTTCCAAGAGAAACCTGTAAATATATGGTCATGCTCTCCATCATCTAAATACTCATCTTTATCTGACTTCTATTCTGCAAAAGAAGAAGTAGCTTGTTTACTATATCAGGTATACAATTTTCACTGAAGTTGAGCACTACTGAAGCTGCATATGATTGCACCTAATTTTGCTGATGATATGTTTTTACAAATCTAGGCCCAAAATGGTTGATAGTTTCCCAATTGTATTGATGGATTCCCATCATACATGATGATGTGGATTTTGGAATTTCTTCACAACCATTGAAATAACTTATTGAAGGATTTTATAAGAAAAAAAAGCTTACCGAGATCTTATGGAAGAGAATTCTTTATTGTTATTCATGGCTCTGTGTAATTTCTAGCATCATCTTCGTGTTGTCTTTCTATCCATACAACGCCCAACCTAAAAGACTATATTTCCATTCTTTACTGCACCAGTTGATGAAAAAAGTGGCTTCTCATAATTTTCTTTGTTCTTTGCAGAGAATCCAAGTTCACCCTCTGCAAGCTTAAAAGCACAAAACTGAAGGAATACAATTGCATTCAAACTAACATCTTTGTTGAATCTGCTATTAGTAAATGCAATCAAACAATTCACACAAGTTGTGAACATTGTTGTTTATGTTTCAATTATGAATGGAAAATAGTCCTGCACTATTTTTTCAATTTGTTTCAAATGCTAAAAGTACAATATTCTTATGAGCATCAGAGGCTGCTATTGTAAACACTATGAAGATAATTTTCCAACCTGTCTTGACATGATTTGTGAGAAACACATCGAATGATTAGTTCTCTAATTTCTACAAAGCTACTCTTCCTCATTACGATGACACATGGCTTCATTTTGGAAGTTGTAATTCACCAACTACTCACTTTATAAGAAATTCATAGCAAATTATCGCAAGGAGTCCAATATTGCAAAGATAGCAATGGATAAATTTTCAGAACATCCAATTGTAACAAAGAAATAAAAAAGCACGTTCCAAATGCGAGACCAGATTAATTTAACGGGGTTCATACTATAGTGTTCCAGCAATGATATGTCCTCCTAAAGGCTGTATCGGAAATGCGAAATGGTGGTTTTCTCTGAACCATTTTTGGTTCTGATACCAATAAAATTTGAATGCGTAGCAGGGCAGTTTCCATATCAGGGCAACACCTCAACATTAAATGTCGAACACTTTCAAGTTTCAATTTGTATGTGAGCCGTTGATCTCTCCTTGACGGTCTTGGACATTTACATTGATGCTTGGTGGCACAATATAGACACTTGTGGACTTTCCCCTTGGCGCTTGGCAATGATTATGGTCAGATTGTTTCTTGGAGATAAGGCTAGACTTGGCTTGGGATTTAGTTAAAAAATCTAATTGGAGATTAGTAATAAAACTTGATATTTTTTATTTACCCAAACATTATTTAAGTATAAGTAAAATGGAGAATAAATGATATGTAATAAAATAAAAAATGATTTTAAAACAATATTTCAGGCTTTGGGTAAAGGATTAATTTTGCATTTTCAACAAAGGATGAGTTAGTATTTGACTTACTAGATTGGAACTTTTATGCAATGGGAGACTTGGCAAAATTTGTGCAAATTTGGCGAAATGCTAAAAATTTTGATAAAAGAAATTATGGTGCTAACACCCAACACCAAGACTCTCATGTCACGAAAGTCACAGATGGTGTATTTGATGTTCATTGCCATTATTTATGTGACTAGGTCCACACATTTTCCTAGCTCACTAATTTATGGCTCCACTAACTTAACATGTTTATCATCACCAGTTCTTAGTTAACTTAAAGTCAAAAGTAAAAGAACGAAATGTATCTGAAGCATGCATCAATCACATTAGGAATTAACATTTACTAGGATTTATTATATCTAGGCATAGGCATCAACCCATTGGAATCTAATAGATCCCAGAAAACACCGAGCGTCAATCCCAATGGAAATTAATTCCTAGACTATGCTTTCAATAGATACATTCCAAAGCATCAACCCATTGAGAGTTGTGCATCATTATATAATACACTAATAGCAGTATGGAGGCTTACCTAGCGTGACCTTGCTATTAATTCTTGGGCCACAGGTATGGCTTTTGATGATTCCATTTCATACAACCATCCATTCTTTCATTAAGCACACACAGACAATGTTAAGAGCTACATATGTGAGGAGGTTTTACATTTTTATATGCATACCTTGTGAAATTTGTGTTAGGAACGTTTCTCTGTTATTGATATATTGATTTCATATGATAAATATTATTAGTGATGTTGAAATCAAGTGCAAGCCTAAAATTAGTTTTGCTATAGTTGTTGCCCCAAAAAGACACATTCTACAGCTCAGTTGGGGGATGTGTAATTCCTTCCATGCTCATTCTAGAACTGACATGTGTCCTTTATAAAAACAATAATAAAATATTATAAAAAATAATATGTCGACTCAAATTATATTTAAAACATTTAGAATGATATATATATAACTACTCAAATTAGAGATTTGATCCTTCTCAATGCTTGGTAGATCCTCTTTCAAGATGGATCTATGCTGGTAGCTAACCAAACTTGGTATAAATTATGATAAATTAATTGTTCACAATCATCTGAGAATTAGGACTATTTTTTATTACTACTAAACTACTACAATTAATGTTGAGGAATGCACATTAATCAGTAAAGAAGATCGGATTTACGATGTATGCATAAAACCTCATATATGTATGCTAGTCTATATGCAAATTAATCAAGATCAGCCCAGTCAAATCTAGGATAAACTTACAATCAATTCTATGGCCAAGACTATGGCTTATGATGATACAATTTCATATTGGCATCTATTCTTTCATTAAACAATTGCAGAAAACATCATCAATTAAATATAAGAGGGGGATTTTATATGCATACCTTGTGAAATTGGTAATAGGAATACTTCTATGGATGATTTCTTGTGTGAAATACTAATGCCAATTCCAAACTCAAGCCCAAAATCCATTCATTGCAATTGTAGCTAAAGCAGCTTGGTAATGCCCAACTATCCACAATCATTTCAACGATGGGGCTGATTTCAATTGCAACCAAACTCTTGCAATTAAGGTTGAGGAATGCGCATTAATTAAGAGAGGAGTAATTGTTTCCAAGTGAAAATCCAAAGATGGCGGGGATGAAGGTAGATAAGCTGTCTTCATCGAGGAATTGATGGTTGGAATGATCTTGTCAATAGTTAAAACTGATGTGGGGTGTGCAAGTCCCTGTTTCTACCATTTTTAGCTTGGCCAGGATAGCTAAGATAGAGCAAAAAAATCCAAGGGCAGGTTGCCAACCTGTATACAAATGGCAGTTTGTGCATGGGAGGGGTGAGCTGTAGCTCTGATGCAAGGAGCAATGAAACGCTTGGTAGAGTGGAAAAAAGCTTTCATCACTTTAGTAGTTGGTATTGAATCTATCAATTTTGTACAATATGGTAACATAAAATTGTCTTGGTATATTTTTTTATCATTATCACTGCCCGAATGTTGATTTTCATATACAAATATTGGTGTAAATTGGTCTCATCAAATTCATGATGTTGATCTTCCAGTAATTATATTTCTGTAAATTATTTTGCTAAGATTAGTGTGTGTTTTTGTTATCAAATCCATGTAGATGGTCTTCCAGTGTATAAACTTCCACACTATGATTACAAAGATTATAGTAAATTGGTCTTAGTAAATTCGTATACATGTTCTTCCATTGAGTAAACATTCATTTTTTTTTAAAATTACTACAAATTGTTTCTTAAACTATGCAAAAGCAGTTTCTAGAGGAGTGCTTGCATTCACTTGTTTCTATTTCCTGCCAGCTATATGGTAGAGTTAGAGCTAGCTGATGATTATAGAGAAAGTAGTATTGTTATAGGTCTTAATGGAATCTCAACCAATGTGAAGCAATCAGTCCTTGTTTTAATATTTAGGTAGAAAAAATAGTCTTATATATACTAACTTAGTATTCTCATCTCTTAGATGTGTTTTCACCTAGATTTGTTTCGCATGATCAGTAGACATTTTTCCTATTTTGTGCTTCTAGTTTTTGTTTCATTTTTTTCACAACATTTTCTAGTATCATGGATCATGATTAAACTAGGAGAAAGAATGTTGGTTGAAAACTCCCGTTTTTCTATTGTCATTAGGAAGTTATGCCATAAATAGAAAATAACATATAATCCAACATTATCTCTTAAATATTAATTGGATTTGTCAATCTAATTATGTCTTTATATACAACAAAAACTAAATTTTGTAGTGTATCATCCATTGGTTTCTAGTGCTTTCACTATTGTGTATCATGGATTTCTTTCCTTTACATTCAATCAATTCATGGATTCATTTCCTCTCTTTTCAATCAATGTGGATTTCAAATCTACCAAATGAATTAAATGTTATATATAAATACTTGTATTTTAAACATTTTTTTAAAATAAATAGAAGGTAACACATCTCATGTTAAACATGGGTAGGGAGGATAACACTCCTTCCAACAACCACTTCGGCTAGACTCAACTGACAAAGTTAAAAACATGCGGAGCTTACATTTGTTTTTTCTTGTAGTTTCCATGGATTTCTCAAAGAATGATAAATACTGCTCTTCCTCCCTCATCATTCATGGAGGGGGAGTCTAGTGACTTTGAAAACTTGAAAGGTCAAGGTTGCTAGAGATAGCTTGATTGGCTAACCAGATTGCTACCTGGATAGTGGAGCTTGAACATTCTTCCATGTTCAACCTTGACAACACAACCTTCTCTATCCAATTGATTTCGCTAATGCTAACCATGTCCCAAGAAGTGCAGTGAATCTTCTCATTGATATGATATATAACTAACTCCAAGTCCCCTTTCGAAGCTCTTAAATCTCGGCGGGAGGGCATCTGGACTTCAAGGTTAGTGCTTCAATCTCTACCTAGTTATTAATTTTTCAATCCAAGAAATTAACAGACATAAGCAAGAAATTCACTTTGTGATCTTTGACAAGGCCTCCTTCGCTTGACAAACCTGGATTGCCTTAAGATGCTCAATAAAAATAAAGCTTAATTCTTCCAATGCAGGGTTGGCACCATCTTTACTCACAGGTCATAGTGCCTAACCCTTATCATGGGCAAGTTTTGAAACATTGAAAAATGCACTAACTTCACATTTTATGTGGTCGCTTCATTCCCATCTTATTAAGATAGAACATATACTGCCATTTTCAACATATGTCAATCTACTCTTTGTGTGTTTTCATTCTTTGCAGGTGCCTTCACCTTTTTTTGGTGGAAACACTTTATATATCAACATTTTCTATAATGTAGGATCCAACACTTTATTTCTACCACTCATTTTGTCAACTTCTTTTGCTGATAAGCCACTTCACATTGGAAGTTGCAAGTTTGATTTACAATGTTATTGTCATTGGCCCAACAACTGCATTTGACAATATGAAGAATACTCAAGTTTCATGGACATCAGTGTTGTAAACATCATGTTGGTTAATATATCACCGTGGATCCCAAAAGAAACTTATTGGAAAACATTGGGGAAAATATCATAAAATATTGGCAAACTTAAAAAAAATAAAAAAATCTAAAGCAACAACAACATCATATAGACACATTGTAACATAAGCATGAAATGAAAACTGATATATAAGATGTATAAGGTTATTCTCACATGATAGATCTCTCATTGATACTAGTCCTCTCCTGAGCCCTGAATCCTGACTCACCAAACTACATAAAAAAATATAATAAATTGGACTCTTTTCTTAAGTGAATTTGTCTTCGAAGATGAACTCCAGAAGTCACGTACATTAAGTTTCTATTAGTTTACAACTTTTATAATTTATCTTCTTGACTCTTCATTGATTTGAGTTTGCATTCTATAACCAAAACAAATTATGATTTTATCCACCCCATTTGACTGTTATTGATTCAAGATGATACTCTGGGGAGGTTTTGACTTCCTGGGGATACTGCAGGGGTCAAGGGGGTGGAATCTCTTTTGTGGCCTACCACTGTAGGGTAGGTTGAGGGTATAGCCCTTGTTTTATTTTTAAGAGTTTAAGCCCATTTTGCACAATTTTCATTGATTCTCGATAGTATTAGTGAATCAATCCCCACTCCACAATAAATTTTCTAATGGCATTGAAAGCACTTGATTTCCCATCCTCAGTTCAGTGAAGACTGTGAGTTTGTCCTTTTCTCTCAATATTGTGCTTTTGGTTTTAAAAAAAAGTCAAAAGATTGGATTTTATAGGCAACCTATTGTAGACCCATTTTGATACTAGAAAGCATGGTTGGATCATCATGATCTCTATCTGCATGGACCATGGTACTAGATGGATAACTCACGACTCCAACCATGATTTCTAGTACCAGATGGCCTTCTAATGAAAAACCCCTGTCATATGCTTCAATATATATGTCCTTCTTCAACACTCTTGTCTTTGCATCATTTTCTGTCAATCATTTGTCATCCCACTATATCTTCCATGCAATCTGTTCTCTTTCATTTATTGCTTCACTTGAACAATTCAATATTCTTTCACTTGTTTCTTGTTCAATATTTCCTTTGCTAGGGGAAAGAGGGGAGTGCAAAATTCATCTCCCCTAGGTCAATGGGGTATATCCTAGGTGGTTAAACCATGGTGTTTTGGTCCTCTCGTCCCAAGTCTAATCCCCACTTGTGACATGCTTGTGGGGAAAGGTACTAATCTTGGGAAAGTTTGGTGGAATAGATCCCCCTAGTCATGACTGCTTAGACAATATTTTCCATCACAAATATGTGGGTGCAATTCGTTTGTTGATATAAGCAATTCAAAAAAAGTCATCTCCCAAGACTATTAAAGAAGAACAAGAAGAAAACTATATTAATTGTAGGGATAAAACTACAAACAAAAACTCAAGTAGTAGAGGAAAAAAATATAAGTAAGAAGAAGCGGCAATTGCTATCGTCATCAGAGCTATGAATGGAAATCTCCACCCCAAGAACCCCTATGATAATGTTCCTCCTTTCCTTTTCCATTTCGAGCATATCTTGAAAGCATTGCATTCCATGAGACCGTATTTTTCTCTTGCACTTGGTCAAACACTTTACGTGCATCCTCCAAACACCCACATTTAGAATACATGTCTACAAGATCCACTCAGTTTTGCTTGGATATAAAGGCATCATTAAGGACACTACCATTCAGTATTGAGACCAAAACTTGAAATAGAACAATTGAACTCAACATTTGAAGAAGCCTTTATCTCATAATTAAAGTGTCATTCAATATGTTTTATAAATCAATGAAAGATTCACCAATTTTTTACAATATTTTATAATTTGGTGAAATATTCACCATTTTTTTACAATATTTTATAATTCAGTGAAATATTCGCCAAGATCTTATAATATCTTATAATTTAGTGAAAGATTCGCGAAGATTTTACAACATCATATAATAAAATGAAAGATTCGCCAAAAAATCATATATACATATTATATTAGTGATAAAATCGCTTTCAAATTTTCCTATATATCGGGAAGATTCGCCCATTTTTTATACAAATAAATTTGCGGAGGGTTCTTAAAATCATCCCTGCATTGTTATATGTTTCAAAGTGATACATGTTGGTCAAAATAACATTCCACATCTATTGTTCTATGTTTCAAAGTGATACATGTTGGTCAAAAGAACATCCAAAATATACCCAATCAGTTTTGGATTGAATAATGAGATGGTTTGGAGAGAGGAGAATTGCATTCTTAATGTTGTGGAATACATTGGTCTAGATCCAGAATGTTCTGGTGTTTTGTGCCAAACCTATTTTTTTTTTAAATTAATTAAATTTGTGATTCAAATTTGTTTTACGTACTATTAATATTTGTCCAAGGATAATGGATATGCTACTTAAAGTACTTATTTCACTGAAATTCAAATTTGGAAATTGCACAAGATATATGGAAAGAATATATATTTCATATTACAAAATTGCATAAGATAAACCCAAGTGAATTTCCAGAATTATCTTGAATAAAAAAATGAACAAAATAAACACGAAAATCTGCTTGAAACTTGATGAAACAACCCAAATTTTAATACGGTTAATCTAGCACAAAACCTTAATAAAAAAAATATTTTATGAAGCATTAGGAGAAGATTTAATTATGTTTTACTTCCTGTTAGGAAATTGTTGCATAACATAAATAAATTTAACGAAAGCAAGCCTAAAAATGATGTAGAAGGTTATATTTTACCTAGCCTTAATGGCTTAGAAAATTTGAAAATAAACTAGCCCTATAATATTCGTATTTCTAGCTAACAAAAGGGAAACATAAAAGAAAACATTTTTTTGTTTTTATGGTTGGTGAGATTGAACATGACAAGTTCCTTGAATCCTTTGGTTCATGGAGTCTTAGAGATATCCCTCCTTGGGCTTAGTTTGAAATTGCTTGGAGCTGGAATACTTGCAAAATACATGACAATTCCATCCCAAGCCTTTAGGGTTTGATGCAAAAGCTTTCCATGGAAGGGTCACCGTATAGAGTGCTCCATCAATGCATGTAACCAACTCCATAAATTGTTTTAGATGTCACATAAATGATGACAAGGATAGGTCCAACATGTAACAAACTCCTCCAAAATAGGTGCCGATGTGCAATGAATGGCCCAAAAAAATTCCAACTACCTCCCACATGCCAAGAAGTCATCATCCATCATCTAGGCACCATATGCACCACCATTTGTGTGTGAACAAAAGGGGCACCCCACATAATGTACCTAGGCATCATCAACATATGTCATAGCAAGTGTTATATTGTGAAAATACTAGAGCTTAAGTGCTAAATGGGTCAACCAATATCTAACTTAGGAAATGCATCCAAATATGAAGATAATAAATGCAATAAACTAGATCCCTAAGTTAGGTGAAGGTGATGCACTAAATGTGGTACTTAGGAAAGAGAGAAGGTCTTTGCAAGTTAAGCATCATAGAAATTGAGTGTAATAGGTCTACCCTTAGCTTTCAAGAGATAGGGTTATAGATATTTCTTCTACATGCGTGCCTTATGAAAATGGGTGTTTTATCACAGTTACCCTTTCTTTGTGCCTCTGTTTGCGATCCCTTTATTTTGTTTTCTTTTTCATTTATTGCATTAGCGTTTTCATTGGCTTAGTCCCTTTACTTTAGATTTATCTTTGATAGCTTGGGACATAGGGAACCCGACTTTTAGGAAGGGGGTGACTCTAATGTTCCTTTCCATTTAAGTTAACAACTTCACCCTTAGAGTACTATACTCTTTTAGCTTTAATTTAGGAATTCATATATGGGAATAGTTATGAGACCTTGAATAATTACTAGTGACAGATCACTTACAAAAGGGAAAATGATGGAAATGGATGAAAGGGCTAGTGGAATGAAAAATGGCTAGGTAAAATGTTGTGAAATGGATGTAACACCAACTTAGTTCATTAGGGTACAACTCAACATTCAGAAACGATGCACTTCCTAATACAAAATTATGATAACACCGTGGTATGCCTAATTAATGAGCAACAATTCGAGTTTTATGAGTCATTATCCAAGCATAAAAGCAACATCCCACGGTCAAATCAACACAAAAGAAAACATTCCAAGTGTCAATGAGGGTGAGATATATCACAACACTAGTGCATTTGACACCATCTCCGCTAGGTACATTCGAGGCACATGAACCATTTGAGCATGCTTCAAGGGTAATAATGATATATATGAAACCACAAATCTCATCTCAGGAACAATGTTTGTGATATCATTGCAGACCACAATTTATCAACATATGACCCTTGCTAATCAAGGGGTGACGAATTAAATTTAAGGATTCTTGGTGTAGGGTTTTTGTCTGTTTTGGCTTTGTGCATTTTTAAAGCAACTATCTACAAGTCATATTGAGGTTTGAACGGTTTAGAAGGGATTGGTATTTGGGATCACTGACCTTTCAAGGAGAGAGGGAGAGAAGAGCAGGGTTTAAGGAGTGAGGAGAGATGGTCAAGTTAAAAGTGTAAGGAGGGATTTTGTTTGTTTTGGAAATGTGATTTTTTAAAGCGATCGTCTACAAGCCATCTTGAGATTTGAAAGGTTTAGAAGCTATTGGTATTTTGAGATCAATGACCTTTCTGAGAGAGAGAGAGAGAGAGAGAGAGAGAGATGTTCAAACCAAAAGGGTAACGATATATGTTTATTATCTTATAGAACATGAATGATCTGATGAGTTACAAACATGATACTTAGTATCTAATTTACAAGTGGGGAACTTATTGGTCAATTGTTCTTCCTAGAGTTGTTGTGTTTAGGTTAGAGGGGCTAATATAGGATTGGGTAACAAAGAAGTGGCATTAATAGTCAGTGAGACATCTAGGTCCTTCTAGGTGAGGTCTACCTACCCAAACTAGATTTGGGCCCAAGTGTTGGAGGCGTGGCTCCTTGGATATGTTTATATCCCTCATTGTTAGAATGTGGAAATAAAAAGTGGTTACCTATATAGAAGAGGGAGTCCATGTTTGATTTGTGTTGTAGATTTTCCCAAAATCTCACATTACAGGAAATTTGGGGTCTAAAATGGGCCTTATAAGAAAATGAGCCAACCATAATTTCTTGATGAGTTGTAATTCAAGAACCAATAGAATTTCAATAAAATGAGTCAACCATAATGGTTGACTTGAGATATTTGTCATAATTGATTTTTTTTTGTTCGTATTTTCAACAAATATCCCTCTGTTTTCACTCAAATTTCGAGCGAAGCAATTGTTGGATGCAGAATTAAATTCTGCATCCAACGAGTACCTACACTGCATACTTTTGATAGGACTCGATGCCCCAAAAATAAGAAATACCTGAAAAAACGCGATGATGAAAAAAATGTAGTTTTTTTTTTCTCTTTCTCCAAAATCAATAAATATTATTTTATTATTTTAACTATTATTTTATTATTTTCCTTAGGAGGCCCATTTTAGACCTCAAATTTCCTCTAATTTCTAGTTAAAGAGAGAGGCACAAAGAAAGTTTCTTACGTAAGCTTGTTGGGGATCATCCTAAGTGGGATTGGACTGCAAGGAAAGCTTAAGAAGCTAATCTAGGATTAGAAGTGGGCTACAAACCAATTTTAATTATAATTGGCTCGAAATTGGTTGAACCTTCCAGTTAGAAAGGTTTTTAGAGGTATTTGGTGGGAAGTAGACTTCGAAACCAGAAATATCAAAATGGACGGATGCAAACTAAAACTAGTAAAAACTGGCCACTTTGATCGATTTTTGTATTGGTGCATCTCCATTCCACATAAAAAAAAAAACAAAAAAAGCAAAATGAAAAACCCTATACATACCCTAAAACCTATTTTTTATATTTTTAATGATGTTTCCCTTTCTATCATGGATGCACATATCTTGGATGACTTGCAACAACTTCTAGCACCATAGGATACAAACACTGGTGTTGGACTTTCAAGGGAATCTAGTCAAGATGCTGACCATATTCATGCAAAGATTGTGTAAGATTTAGGTTCTATTGATTATGCAAATTGATTTGATTGTAGACTATAGGAGGATTACATTTGGACAATGCATATTGGTTTAGATATGTTGGGAAGCCAAACAATAAGATCCAAGATGTAATTCCTTCATTTGACTTGTCGATTGAGGAGGAGGGGGGCCTCAATAATGTGAATGATAAATTAGAGTGGCTTTGAAATATATTGGATACCATAAGGTGGCTAGAGTTGATAGACTTCTCTTCGTGTGGTTCAAGGCCATGCTTAGAGAGAGAAATTTCCTCTAGAAGTAGAGGAGGAGAGGTGTGGGAGATGTCTCAAGCAAGGTCTGATGGTGCATGGGTTTTTTAGAGTTCTTGATTCCATTTTGGTTAATGGCCATATCCATATCCATAAGGATATGAAGTCCAAAATCATAGTCTCTATAGTTAACAATAGAGACTGCAAGTTTACTATAAAGGGATCTCTTTGATCAATGTTGCACTCAAGGTTCTCTTGAGTGTAATCATTACATGATGGATGTTGAGATGAAGAGAAATTAGCTTCGAAAATCCACTGCATGTGGCATTTACCAACTTTATCATCCCTCATGAGTCTCTTATTAAAATATCGATGGTGGTGAGTGTTAAACCTAAGGCTTGTAAATTTATCCAAGAGCTTTACAATTGTTGTGTAGCGATATTGCATTATGAGGAGCTTGTTTCCAACCCATCCCCATCAAGAGATATGTGAGACAAGGTTATTGTATGTCTCCCACATTTTTTTCAATGACATCATAAACTAAAACACCTTGAATATTTTGATGCCTTTATGCCTGGTTCGATAGAAAATCTCCAGTTTCTCTTTGTTGGCAACTTTGACTTTTTTGCAGAGTTGGCATATGATCTCAAGGAGATGTCCAAGAGAGTGAATGGTAGGGCCAAAATATAGTGGTATGGATTGCATGACAGACAAGAACAAGGTTATTTTTGTATAGGGTATTGAATACACCATGTGTGTCAAAGAGCTTCTCCTCAGGAGGGTAGTTGATGAGTGTATGAGTGTTAGGTACTTGGGCAGAGAAGTTGCCTCTCAATTTCCTAGAATGAGTCATTTTCTTGTGTTTAGAAGAGTCTCTACTTATTATTTGGTCTTGGACTTTAAGGTCCTGATTCATTAGGTGCCCATTTTTGGAACTTAGTTGGCATAGCCAGCAAAACTTGTTGAGAAGAGTTGTTTTGAAGGTGTGAAGTGGATTGCTAGAAATCCAACTAGAAGATGGGTGTGATTTTTTGCATAGAAACCTTGATTTCAATATTCAACGTAGGAGATAGGGTCCGAGCCTTCTTCAAATACAAAGGTCAAGACTTAGATTGTTTCCTTGGTGAATAGTAAGCCACCCCATAGGAGTGGGAACTCAAGCTTTCAATAAATATTGAAGCAAGAGCCTTAGCATTGTACAATGGGCCTACTAATTCCAAAGGACAAATGGATTTGGCCGATAGTGGTGGTAGGAGACTCAACTATCATCTCAAGTGTTTTTTAGTGTAAAATCCTTCCAATCATTCCCACCCTTTCTCGATTAGTGCAACATATCCTTCTAGGAATAAATGCAAACTTGGGCATAAAAGAAGCACTTCTAGACACATTTGGGCCTCAAATTATCGGATATGATGAGGGATGGATCATGCACAAGAGGGAGGAGAGAGGTTGTGGGCTCAATTCTAACCATGGTGATTTCGTAATGGTCACAAATGGATATAATACAATTATTGTTTAGGTAATTTATGATGTAGGAGCATATGTGAACTTGATCTGATCATGTAGTTTAGGGGACTCCTTAGAGATCACCTAAGGAGATGGTACCAATTTTGAAAGATGAAACCTTAACTTTAACACAGTGATAATTGGGGAGTGTTAAAGTTGAAAATTATGTTTAAATTTGCCTTGTTAAATTTACTACTACTGTTGTACTATTTTATCCTTCAAACCCTAACCTAACCATAAATTTAACATTAGATTCCATTAGGTCTTAATGAGTCATTTATTTCGCTTCTAGCCTACTTCATAAGTGCAATCAACATCTTGGAGTTTTTCAAGCAGTAGGATTTGGTTCATTTTGGCTGACTACCCTTATAGATTGGTTTCAAATAGTTTATGCCCGCTACACATTTGATTTTGGGGAAAAACACTTCTACTTTCATGAGCGTGGAACTGTACACGAGTTGTGAAATTCAAAGTAACATGAACATAATCTGGAATGAAATACATAACATGAACATAATATGGCATGAAATACATAGCATGAACATAATATGGAATGAAATTGGAAAAAACATAACTCCCCTCATCACAACTCATCCATCGTTATGTTTGTCTGGTACTTGCAGTGCCAAATAATTCAACCTCCATAAATATACACAAAATCAATACAAGTCATATTTGTACCATTATTTACTAGTCTAAGATGCATATTTATGAGAATGTCAACATACCTTTACAATGATTCTCATCACCTTCTGAGCCTTCTTTTTGGACTAGCCCCTCGTCATCCTGGATTCAAACATGGATTTACTCGATGATAACAAACTAAAAACTGATAGATAAATAACTAACTAACACTCATGAATAATCTCCTCTTGGTTTCAAGAATAATTTATTGGAGTCGTCTAATATTGGAGCAAATATCCCTCGATCTGGAGCAGCAATGAAGTCAACATTGGCTTTGATGCTGCTCCGCATAATCGAGGGAGGTTTGCTCCAAGATTAAACGGCTCCAATAAATTATTCTGTACTAAACAGGGCCATCCAGGTGAAGGTGGAAGCTCTTATGGCCTCTTCGCGCCCTCACATCTCTCTCAATTCCCCAATACCCAATCTATATTCTACTAAAAATTATGCATTAAATAGATACAAAATTGATAAAATGTAATTGTAAAGCTAAGCAAGAACGTTGAGATAAATAAGGTACAAATTTGTTTGATTTCCTTTTGCTTTTAACATAATTAAGTACTAACCATCTATATTTCACATTTTACCTTAATCAATACAAAAAAGTATGCAATAACTCATTCAAAAGGAATGCAACAAAAAGTATGTAGGAATTCATTCAAAGGCACATGTAAAAAAAAACTAGTTTTTATAAATGAGGTATATCATCCTGTTGTGGCCACAACAGATCCCATGCTTAGTTGAAGCACGGGAGCCCCATTCCTAATAAATACAAAGGTAGTTGGGTGAGTTTTCTTGTAAATATGACATTTTGGTTTTTATCCATAAGATCCCTTACCCATACTTTTGTCCTGTGTGTTTTCCTTTTGATCTAAAAATTTATAAGTGTTTTGGGCTTGCAGGAAGCTTCAATTTTTGAGTATTTGATCATTTACTTCCATCAACCCGAAAACCGACATTTAGGAAACCCGAAATCCACAACCCGACAATTGCGGGTTGCGGGATTTGTTTGTTTGTCGCGGAGTTTAGGAAACCCAAAACCCGCAACTCGACAGTTGCGGGTTGCGGGATTTTATTTTTCAACTTTTGATTTTCGTTATCCCGAAACCCGCAACCTGACAATTGCGGGTTGCAGGTTTTCTTTGTAAATAATATTGGGAAATTTTATCCTAAAACCTGCAATTGCGGCTTTCGGATTTCGGGAATTTCTTTTCAAGTTTGAATTTGTTGTGTATTCCCAAAACCCACAGCTCGACACTTTCGGGAAAATTTTTTTGATTGCAATTTTTTTTCCATTCCCGAAACCCGCAACCTGACACTTTCGGGTTTTGGGTTTCGGCTTTCGGGAATTCTTTTGCGCTTTTGTTTTCTTGCAATCCCGAAACCCGCAACTCAACACTTTCGGGTTTCGGGTTTCGGGATTCTTAAATAAACTTTCAAAATAAAATATGAACTCGATCCTGCATCCCGCTCCAGTTCATCTCAGTCGTCCATTCGTTTTGATCCCACGGTCATGTTTTAATCTGGTAAATGTAATAAGTAGGGGTTTTTCTATTTTATTTTTACCATTTTACTGCTGAAGAATTATTCTGTTGCATTGTTGTTTTACCATGGATTGCATATCAGGTGCCGTTTTCCAGTTTGTTGGTTATTTTAGGTAAGCTTACTATCGTCCTTACACTACCGGTTTGTAATTTTCCTATGTTGGATTGATTTTTTATTTTGATTCCCTTATTGATTAGAAATTGCAAGTATTTTCACCATGTCGAGAAGCACACGTTCTAAAACGCCACACAGAGATCCCTTGACTAAAGACCCAAATTTTGGTTTTTTCTCCGACACCAGTGAGCGAGTCACTAAGACATACCAGATGGATTGGTCGAAAATATACGCCATTCTTGATAATGACGACCTTTCCCATATTGAGAACAATAGACTAGTGTACGAGATAATTAGGGCTTCCCAAATTCATGCCATTGCTGCGCGCCCTGCTATCCTTCCTTACACGGATGCAGTAAAATGGATAATTGAGAACGCCAGTGTTAAAGACCGTTGTTTTAATGATAGCACGGGGTGTCAATTAACACATTTTCGCTCGGAGTTCTTTGTTCGAGCTTTTTCTCTGAGACCTCATGTACAGACCCTCTCCCTCGAGTTTATACAGTTGTCCAAGACCCGGTACAATTTTGACGAGATGATTAAGTCATGGATGCTTAAGCCTAACGCCCTTGTGCCCAAGGATGATAACCTTTATCCCATCATCTGGTTCAAGGAACCCTAATCTCTACTGGCAGCCATGCTCTGCAGGCTTTTTGGTCTACCAATTTTTTCTCTTTTCAAAGTAGAATGGGCACCCCTAGCACATCATGTGCCACTCACAGGTGAATCTTTCCCATGGGCCTCCATCCTGTCGGCAGAACTGAAGAATTCCATTCAAGAATATAAAAAGGAACCAACTCATAAGAAGCCACCCTTCTTCCTATCTGCATATGTCCTTGATTTTTTTGCTTAGAATTCCAGTACCCTAACTTGGGTTGGAACTAAACCCCTTCATACCCGCCTGTGCACATTTATCATTCGGTACTGTGGGAAGAGAATTTTGCACCCTTGTTGTATGACATTTGTGACCACTTCATGGGTACCATCTATTTCAAGATCTTCAAGCAGCAGCCACCTACGTTCTCAGAAGATGCTAAGATTTTCATCAACACCATGGGTGATTGGTATGTGGGTGAGTATTTTTCATACATCAGAATTTGGGGATGTGACACAGTGCACCTGCTTCCCAGGATAGTTTCGGATAGGATGGTAATACAGGAGTTTTATTTTCAAACTGTCACTGATGGCATGTATAAGAAACTCACAGGTCCCAGGAAGAAAGGGTGGCCTAAGTTTTCTCTGAACCATGGTCAGCTGGTTATCCCAACTTCAACTTGGGCTGCAGTTCTTGGTGACCAGATAGGTACCCCGATATTAGGTGCTTCCCCCAAAAGGAAACATGATCCCAAGAAGTTCCTGGATGCACACCTCAATCAAATACATATGAAAATAGACTACGCACATGAGCTAGTTCCAGATGATTTCATATACCAAGGGGTGGACACATTCTCCCAGGTTCTAGCTAAAGCAAAAGACTTACAAGAACAACATGACATTTTACAGTACCAGAAAGTACTTAAGGCTAGAGTTCTGAGTTATAGGGCCATGCAGCTAAATATTATTGAACAAGCAATAAGGGACAGAGAAGAGAAAGAGGCTCATAAGGCCAATGCTCATCCTATGATCACATTGTTAGAAAAATAGGATCGCAGAGCAATAACAATAAATAGAAATGCAAATATTATCACACACACATTACAAGAGAGACACAGATATATCGTGGTTCACCCCAACTTGGGCTACGTCCACACTAAATTTTCCAATCCTTATTATTATTACCGTCCAACAAGGTGAAGGGATACAACCTGCAGCACAGCTACTGCACTTCCTCTTCACTGTCTCACAGTCTCTCTCCTGATCTCAGAGATCTTTACAATGCATAAAACCTAATACATCTCTTTCTAGCCATATTACAATGTCTTTCTTTTATAAGGGAGATACAATGGGAAAACACCACGGGTTATCCAAAACCATGGGCCCGTAAAACAACCCTGGAACCCCGTGGGGGGGTGATGCCCCCCCACACCCGCTTGTTGGGGTGAGTGTATAGTCCACCTACATATCATATAAAACTGGGGTACAAACACGGCTGAATAATAATATCTTTGGATCTGGAGATCAGGCTCCACAACCAACACACATATCCTGATGGAGACAAAGGTAAAGATCCTCTAGGGGAACCCTCTCAAGAGAAAGATGATGAAGAATCTAAAGTGATGCTGCAGTCATCTCGTGAATCCAAGCAGAAGATGGCACAATTGACATCAATGTTAAATACTCAATTGCAGGAACCTCCAAAGCTTGCAGCCAGTATTCAGCTACCAATTGCACCAAACGTTCAAGTCTCTACTTCAGAAATTTGAGAAGATGATGACTTGGTCATAACCAAGGCTAACCCAGCTAAGAGACAAAAAGTTCTGCCTTCTTCATCACAGGTTTCTACATTTGAAATAATTGACTGTGATGAAGAAGTGGTCTCACCTTCTCCGATATCAGTAATAGAAGAAGTCACTGAAGATCCTAAGACTGTCACTGAATTGCTGGATAGTATTGTTATGGATCAGTCATTCCCTGAGCAATCAGTGTTGGAATTTAATGCTACTCCTGGCATTGCATCATCAACATTTGTGCTGCCATCTGTCCAACCAACCTCTACTATACCTTTAGGAGGAACACTTCCATTTTCCTTATCACACTTGTTTAACACCCTCAATGACACCACTATTCCATTGCCCGAACACTCAGTCCCTTTTTCCATTTCACTATCTATTGTTGCAGAAGTCCAGCCTTTGGCTGTCCCTTTGTAGTTACCCATAGTTAATTTATCAACAACCACCACTAGTGATTCTTCTAATATTTCCCCACCATCCTCACCCACTAAAGTTCATAGTCAACTTCCACTTCCAGAAGCTAATGTTGATACTCAGGTTCCATTGTCTGAAACCTTTGTCCCAATTCCCTCTCCAGATAAAGTTTTGTCGGTTCCTCAAGCCATCACTACACCTTTGGTTACCCATCAAGTCACCATACCTATTCCTACCCCTGCTGTCACTCAAACACCTTCACTAATCTCAACGGTTAGTGTCACTTCTATTTCCACATAGTCAATGGTTGAGTATACAGACGAGGATGTGGTTCCTCTTGGGAATTACTTCTATAGCAAGGATGACAAGGCAGTGATGAAGAGAACCAGGAAAATGGGTCAAGGTCAAGGTGGTTTGGAAGCACCTGAACCAGATCAAGTAATATGGGATCCCAGGACCAATAATCCAAGAATTGAAGCAATTGAAACAACAACACCCTTAGGATCCTTTGCCACTACTAATTGGGATTCAGTCTAGGTTTTGGATAAGGAAGTTGACCTCATGGATGAAGAGATCAAAAGCCTGAAAGAGGAATTGATTAAAACTAAAAAAAAACATTCTACTGATATGGCCGACCTCAGGAAAACTTAGGCAGGTAAGGTGCAAGACCTAGAGCAAAAGAATGCTACTCTTCTCACCGAACTTAGTCTCTCACAATCTCAGCATTTCACTGATGCTGAAAAAATAGCTTCTCTGGAAAAGCAGCTTGAGGATGCAACTGCAAGTGCAGCCTCCTCAAGTTCTTTCAAGTTTAAATCCTGTGATTTTAAGAATTTGGCCATCAAGGTGAATCAGGACCATCATAAACTGCTGGAGAAGTTATATATTTCTTTGGATGAAATCAGGGAAAACTTCATTAGTTTTTCCAAGATGTCCTCCACCATTGAAGAACAAAAGGTGAAGAGACTCCAAGCTTGTAAAGCTGAGGAGGAAATCAGTGAATGGCATAGGTATATGAAGAATGTGTTAGAAGACATCCTAATCCTTAGTAGTTTCCAGATTAAGAAGATCAAAGGCTCTCTAAACACTTGGCTTGATTTTAATGAAACAACTGAGGAGACCATCAATAGATCCAAGGATATCTGCACCAGGCGATGGTATGCAGTTGAAAACATTATGGATGAACTGGGCTTACCGCTTATGATCCCTATCTTAGAATATTTGCCGCCAAAATGCAGGCTTGAGGAGCTCAAGAGCAGGTGTGAGGAGTTTGCACAGAGAATTCGGGATCTTGCACAAGTCAGCATCGAAGATGTGGATCATTTGGTTAGATAATCGATCATCATGGAGGGCAAGATTCATATGTATCTTTGCACTTGGCACAAGCTGGCGAAGCATGACATGGAGAATAATACGTGCAATGATCAGTTAGCTTTAGAATCCTCCAATTTCCCAGATATAGATAAATTGTTAGAAATATATGAGAAATGGCAAGATTTATTGGGTCAATAGTGTGACCCGATTTTGTAATCTCTGTTTTATAGGAATCTCCATTTTTGGACTCTGTTGTAATTTAGTATTTAAAGAAGGATACCTCTCTTAGTTAGGGGTTGGGAATTTTGGAGTTGCAAGTCAGCAGGACACTGGACTGGAGATACTCTGTTTAGCAGAGCCTTTTGTAATTTCTGTACAAGACCTCTTTTAATACAGTAAAGTCATCTTTTGATCTATCTCTTGTTATTCTTCAAGTTTATTTGAGAATTGGTGATTGTGTACTTCAGATTGTCATCTACAGTGAATGTTATCATTTTGCATATAAATAATTTATGGATCTATCATATTGGTATCCCTGTATGACTGATTAATGCTGTGAGGTATTTCATTGAGTTTATTCAATATTAATACTTTCTTTATCGATTTATGCAAATGATTCGTTACACATAATAATCATGGTTGATTTTTCAATTGACAGAATGATTACAGATTGAATCTTGAACAGGCTTAAGTACTTGAATTATTGTCTTTTAATTTTCATTAATAGATTGTGATTTAAGTTAATAAGTAACACATCAAAGACATTTATGTTGAAGGTGGTAATTTACTTGTTCATCATACCTCAAGGTCAATCTGCACAATATCAAGTTTTCTTTTTAGAATAGGACTAATTTAGATTAGTTTCCTCTTCTGAAATATGTTAGGTTAGCTTAGCTTTACCATTTTCACACCTTTGTTTTCCTTGGTTGGAAAAATGACCTAATTGGTCAAATCACCAACTCTTAGAGTGCCAGCGGAGGCTGAATATCCGTGGAGGATCATCATACCAAACAGGTTGGGGATAGAATTGCCCTTGCACAGGGTCTTTCAAAGCCTTTCAAATTGTGTTTTCTTCCTCTGTTGGGAGCCTTGGAACCATTCCAGCACCTTGCATTTACCCTGCACATCTGAGGCCTCAACAAATCCAAAATATGTTCCAAGTACAATACATCTGTCTATCTAATTATAATAATATCATACTTCATCAAACATTGTAACATTTTTTTTTTATAATAGCAATAATTATCAAATTTGTTAATGCGGAACATATAAATTAACTTGATTTCTTAACTAAGATGATTAGTAACGATGACACGTCGTACTTCTCCACTAATTATGATTTAATTGTATTTGCTACTTCAGAATTATGCGGATGTTAATCTCTTGAACGAAAGATCCTTTATGATTATGTATACTAGTACAGTTTACAAATTTGTTTAAGTTCTTGGTTATATTTGCATGTTGTTACAGTTTGTACTATTATGATATTCTTGAAGGAGTTTGATAGTTTGTTTGTATGTTGACGAAGGGGTCCTACGAGGCACCCTGGAGCTTACTTACCTACGTTTAGCTACGGATTTTGAATCTTGTTTCCATGTGCAGACCACAGGTAAGAAATCCTATAAGACAACATAAATTAAGAGTACTTGTTTCTTTCAATTCATCGTTAATGTAAAATGCTAAGTACTTTCTTGTGACACCAGTGACTGGAGGTATGGATACATGGTTCTGATCCTAGTTTTAAGTACTGTTTTACGAAGCACTTCAATGTTGTCATTCCATGTCGTCCAAAAGTTCTGTTATGATGCTACATTCATTGTCATAAGACTATTGTCATTAATATTAAAACAACAATACTACCAGCTATTAAGTATGCTATTGTGAAGCTTGTAGCAATAATGATTACACCTTTGAACTATCATCATACTTGGTGTCTACAATCTTAGAGTACTCTACGTCATGTATTTATCATTTCAATATACAGTTAAAATATAGAAAGTATAGTGATTACTGTTTGGACTCATGAACTTAGTAAAAGAATGAATATCGTCCTTATTTAAATTATGCTTATAATATTATTCTTGTCATGAGACTTTGTAATACATAGCTAACAACTCTAACATGCTGTACGTATGATGATTATGCAATGGACTTAGTGTTGAATGGGTATTACCCAATTATCTATACTTATAGATTCATATTAATATTTTGGGTTGGATAGCATGCTATAGTGTACTTGTAACTAATAATCTTGTACATAGTTAGCATCCTAACTATATCTAGTTTTCCATGAATTATCAATATAATATATATCTATATGGCTACATTTAAACTTGGGGCTATATAATATTTACGTTACATTTTACAATGATAAGGTTTTCATTATACAATGACAGGATTATAATGTGCAAACCTAGCTATATGTTAGCACTATCGGATATTATCATATGCAAACCATGAATACAATGTAAACAAACCTTTATACTATATGACTTAGCTCTTGTCCTAAGTATGACTAACGCATGTTTTGAATTCACCAAAGCCTCGTTAATGGAGTGTTGAGTTGATGTGCATTAAAAATGCTTTTGACAGGTTGACAGAGTTACGATCATGTATTAAATGTTATGACCGAACTCCATAGTGGGAATCCTGGTTTTCAACCCATGTAGCTCACCCACGTGAACTTTGATCGATAACATAACTAAGAGTTCTAGCTGGAAAGGCTGTTGTATCGCCTCTCCTTCATGCTGTACATGGTAATGTTCACTTGGCAGGTAGTGTTGGCACTGCTGTGGTTGATGTAATTAATGGGATATTAATGCAGTGTTGCTTGGCTTTCAACGTAGCATCGTTGGCATCTCCATGCTCGTTGATCTCATCAAATCTTGACCGTTGATGTTGTTACCCTAAACCTCATTGTATGTAATGTTTTGCAAACTTCCCAGTCTTCATTGTTACGTTAGGGTGTGGCCGACAGGATACCAAAATGTAGGGTTTGGTGAGAGTATCTCTCAGGGTTTCGATCTTACGACCTGTGAGTGGTAGTCTTCTAAATAGTTACAGGCATTTAGCCTTCTGAACTTGAGCCATGATACCAAAATAGTGACAGGGTTTTCTTATTCCAGTGTAGCATAAGTTTTCGGAAAGGGTTCGATTCTCTATGGTTGAGATTGGTCTGCTATGATAGCTTTAGGGTTGCTATAAAACACCAAATGGCTTCATCGTTTGATGGTGCAGTGGATTGATAATTCAAAATGCAAATTTAAAGGTAAATATTCGAGAACTGTAACATAATACTGTAATACTTGATTTGGTCCTGCATAATCTTGTTTTAACCTTCCACTGCATATTTTTTGGCAGGTACCCGCTCGAATGAGGTTGCTGTGTGAAGAATAGGAAACTGGACAATGCTACGGTTTTCTTGGTAAGCTCTGGTGGTTCAAAACAAACCTCATAGGTGCCTTGGATGGTATTTGCTGTATGTCGAGAGTTGGAAATATTCGTCCTATTTCAGTGATGTCCAACTACGAAGTTTTTAGTTTGTCTTGCTTTGATGTCATGATGTAAGAGGTTGATCCTCAGTCCTTTTTAATGCTCAGCTTAGTAGGTTTTTACTGAAGTGTTAGAACCAATTTCGAGTTGGTCTTTGCACCGTGAGTTGTTAAGTTTAGGGTAAAACCCTGTGTAGTTTCATGTTTCCACGGTCTCGGCTTAATGTTTAAAATGTTGAGGTTAATTCTGTGTATTGTTTGTAAGGTCGTAATGTAATTCTCTGTTGTAAAATTTTAAATGGAAGAACAAGAACCGAGGGTTCTTTTTGCACATGTAAACTATGGTTCATTTCTTTGCAATAAAATGATATATTTTTGAATAACAGTTGAGAACGTTGTGTAATGATATATGTTGCATTTTTGCCGAACCACAACGGTTGTTTCTGGCCTAGGGTTTTAAGTTTGCATAACTGTATAAAGAAATTTATGCCTATAATCCGTGCTCGTTAATGTTAATCTTGTTTTGGAAAATAGATGAAATAGTTTTACTGTTAAAATGTTTTTCTAAAGGGTTATGCCTCCATGTTCTAGTTTCATTTTACGATGGATACCCTACCTGTAACTTCCAAATGCTATTGGGCTTGTGTTTGGCTTTGTATCCAAGACTTAATCGTTGTAATGATAATCTTGATAATGTGTATATTTTAATGCTAGGGATTGTAAGCTAATGTTTAGATATGAAATCGTGCTTTCGACTATCTACTAGATAAATCTTTAGATAGTAAACTTACCATATATAAAAGATAGTATGGTTTTTAGAAAGCGATGACTAGGGTTTAGTAAGTTATAAAAGTTATCATTCTCTGAAATAATGTCTACAGTTTGTCATAGAAGACTTGAGATATATATTATGATGTTTGTATACAGAGTTAGGGTTTGTAGTGTATTAGGTTTTGATACTACTGTAATAAATATTCTATACTTGAAATCAAAGCAGGAAATTAGTGAAGAAATAAAGTATGTATAATGTCAAGAATCTATACAGTGATTAGTTTTTGCAACTGCTATAATTCTTGAAAATGATATTACTTGGAAATCATAAAATGTTTAATTTGATTGTATTTACTTGATATCTTAAATGAATAGAGATAAGAGAAAAATATATGACTATACATAAATTAGACTATGTTTTCTTTCATGTATTAACAAAAGAGTTCTATATTACTGTTGATGCTATACAGTAATTTTTTACTATGTTTAAATATAGGACAGAATTGTAAATAGAACACGTACTGTAATTATTTGTCCAATCAATGGCAATCTGCCTCTATCTCATCTATCATTTAATTTTCTTCTCTATACTAGAGTACTATGCAGAGAACAACATGGGGAAAAATATAGAGATGATTATCTAATCAATAATTTACAGAATTTATTCTTCAGAATCAAACATAGATCAGAAATAAAATAAATTCTTTTACAAAACAAAGTTTGATAATTCTACTAAACAGAAACATTGAACTGTAAACAAAATAGGAACAACAAAACCTAGTTAACTGTAGGGAAACAAATAGCCCAAGGAGCCTGTTCCACCCAACCAATTCCTGAAGACAACCAAGCTACTTGCCTTAGGACCCCCGAGCCTGTTCACTGAACCACCAGGAGGAAAAAACTTAGAAGCTTAGGACCTCAACTTGCAGTAGCAATAGTTATCCAGTCTTAAAGGCTTAGCAGTCAAAGGGACCTGCACCAGCACCTCTGGTTCTCCTTCTCAGAATAATTTTCATACTTATAGTTGCACTCTCACATAGCCTCCCTATTCGAATCTCTCAGTGATCACCTGATGCACTTGAGGAATATTTATGCAGAAAATATCTTGTGTGAGCTGCCTGCTCAATTTGAATTTGCCATATGTAGGATTCCTAGGACATTTAGTGGTTAAATGGTCATTTAATGAGCTTCCTGCTCACTCCCACCACCTGGGGAATAATGCCACAATTTTAGGGGTAGATGTCCCATAACCAACAGCTAGTGGTGAAGTGCAATTGCTGCCATCTATCCCATGCCTTCTAACAACTTCCATTCCTCCTAGTGGGTCAATGAACACTCATTTAACAGTTCCCTTGGGTGTTTGTCTCCTACTTTAATTTATTAAATAATAATAATCAGTAATTACATTCATCCTTGACCAAACTTGGTCATAATTATAAAACTTTGTAATTAAAATTTAACATAAAGTATTTTGCCAATAAAATAATATTTTCAGAATTTGGGTAGGTGACAAACATTCTTAGTCTTCTTCCTATACTTCTTAAGTAATTCATCATCTTCAATGCCATCTTGATTTTCTGGGTGCTCTTCAGAAGTTGTTTCTACTTGCGGCCTCTGATGCAATGTACACTTGGTATGATACTCACGACGTGAAAGCTGCTGTGACGGGGCATCGCCTAGAAAAATAAAAAATGTTAAATTTATAAGGACAATTTTTAAATATCAACGAAGTAGTTCAGTAATGCTAAGAAAACCTCTACGATGTAATTATTTTCCTTGTGCACTGGTCGACGTCATTGCAATCATTTCCCTATGCTCCTCTTCAGTTGTAGGACCCTCGATTACAACATTATCTACCATTGAAAGCACAAACATTTTAAGGACACAATGCTAGATGTAAAAGTTAAAAAAAGTACAAAATCGATAACTATGAAATTATTAAGTATATGATTAAGTTCCAGCCATATTACCGTCATGGAGCTCAATCAATGTAGAACCATTGTGGGACTGCACGGGAGAAGTATCTTCTGGTGGCACTCCACTATCAGTGCACTGCTCTGCATTACTTATAGGCTTGTTCATAGTGCTGCTCCCTTGATTAAAACCAAGATGTAATACTTTAAATTTTATATGGACAATCATGTCAAACATGAATGCTTTTTTTATAAGTGATGAAAGGTTAATGTGGATTGATTTTTATTTACCTTATCTTGCACACTGGATCTTGGGATCCACCCCATGATTTTCCGTCATTCAACAACAACTTTATAGCTAGAACTGTAACCGAGATCGAGGTATTCCTTTGTGGTTGCAGTTTCGAAGTCGTTGCCCTGCATTGCATAAGAGTATGTATTTTTTTATGTTATTGGTTGTAATTACATAAAACTTGCAAGGAGATACAAATTATATTGTTAGGGTATTTGGGTAATTACAATTCATGATTATAACTTCAAGTAGACGCCTTGGCCTAGCTTGTGCTGTCCATGTTTGGAAATCCTTGCTTTTGTTGCCTTCGAAGTGTCAGGAAACCTATCATCAAACGTTTCGAGTATGTTATGCAACACACTTTTTTAGATTTAAATAAAATTGAAAGTAATGAATTCAACATGTAATTTACCTTGTGGGACTAGGTGGTGTCTTTCCTTCTTTTCTTAATTTCTTCTCTTTTTCATCCTCAATCAGTGCCTTCAACTCCCTCTATGGAATCATGAGAGGCCGCTCGTACCTAGGGTTCTTCTCCAAGTGAAACCTATAAGTGTCACACGTATATTTTAAATGTTGGCCAACTGCAGAGTTGATCGCGTATCAATTAAATGTGTCCACCCCAAAGAGACCTTCTAGATAATCCAAAAGTTCTTTTTCGAGTTTGGAATTCTCTGAATTCCACCTCCTGCGTATGGTGGGACCCAAAATCAACAACTCCTTGGTCTCCAAGTGCCTATAAAAATACTTTTTCCTACACACAAGAAATATATCATCATTAATTTAAAAATAATAATCCAGATGATTTATGTTTGATATGGACAGCATGAAACATGTAAAATATTAAAAATTACCTGGCAGTTTTACTTTCTTTAATGGAAGTCCTTCATCATTAACCATAAATGTCCCCAAAAGGGTCCCCATGGAGTTAACACGTCTCGCTCCAGGAAATGAAACCATATAATCGGCCAAATCATTAGCCTCATCTCTGTTAGCACCTCCAGTGCTTAGCTGTGTGGCTCCGTGTCATGGCTACCCACTTCAGGTGTGGAAGGTGGAGAACTGACTAGCCCGTAAGGTATATGAGTTTCTGTGTCTGGAATCCGTGGCATTTGCGTAGCCCCACTACTACCGAGATCATGCATGTCGGGATCCACAGGTTGCAAAAATATTTGTATAAGAAAGGAAAATGTTTCTTCGTTTAGATAACATAAAATTAAAAAAAAACTATCA
Source organism: Larix kaempferi (assembly GCA_027924585.1). Classification (NCBI taxonomy): domain Eukaryota; kingdom Viridiplantae; phylum Streptophyta; class Pinopsida; order Pinales; family Pinaceae; genus Larix; species Larix kaempferi. The sequence goes on from BSBM01001365.1 coordinate 7,492,447, forward strand.
TAATTGTTATTCAAAATAAAAATATCACTTTAAATTATGGTTATTACCTTATATGTGTTAAGCTGTGTCATAACTTGAAAGATCATTTCCTCGATTTCAAGACTTTGATCTACAATGTCTAACAAGCGATCAAGTTCCATGTTGGCTTTATTGATATTTTTATATATTAGTACCTTTAGGTCGGGGGATGAGTACAAATCTGCTTCGCCAAGCAAATCATGGGCATCATGTTCCGCATACTACATATTTCAACATAAGAAGTGTTATTTCAGTTTTCTAAAATATGAAAATAGCCGATTGGCATAGAAATAAGATTATATAACCAAATAATATAATTCATGGTAAATGTAAGTCGAAATTGTCACTGGTTTACATGTTCTACGGATGGCCCTTTTCGATGATCATCCTGCCACATTATAATATATTTAGAACCACGAAATATTTAAAAAATGGTTGAAGATTAAAAAAACTTATTGCTAGACAAGTAAAATTATACAAACTAATAATAAATTTCATAGTAAATGTAAATTAAAATCGTTGATTGTTTACCGGTTCTGAGGCTATTTCTTTTCCTCGATCATCCTGCCACGTTGAAAACAAAATTGTTAATTGTTTACTTGTTCTGACGCAATTCCTTTCCCACAGTACTCTAGGTCTTATTAAACCTATGCACCTTTAACAAATTCAATTCATATTTGATGTTGATTTAATTAGTCTTTGAAATTGATGAATAATTGTATCCATGCCCTCTCAAGGTATATTGTCCGGATGTGTTCCGTACAACAACTGTGAGTTTTTATCATCACCATATAAGGAAGGTCCAAATTGGATGATCTTGCAATGGAAGAAAAATAGAGGTAGGCATATCAATGAAGTGGAAGATGAGATCAATGAACTACTATTTCCCCACCTATTGGGGATTTTAATGACTTGAACATGCATATTTAAAAAAAATGGAACAATAGAAACTCAATATTTTTAAGGAAAAAGAACCACAAATGAGGCTAAAATGTAGAGAGACATAGTTGAAGGTAAAAAATGAGAACAACAAATTCATCCCCAAACTTTCTTCCCAATGACAGAACAATTGGAGAAGTACGATGGATCATGATAAAAGTCTTATAGGGACTTGCTAGAGCTCTTCATTCAGAAATTTTGGAAAATGTCTGAGGAATATCCCTAACCAAAGATAATAGACATTATCAAGGTGGACTCATTTGTTCCCAATATAGTGTCAGAAGAGGAAAATAGAGCCATGTTTGACAAGATTAGTTCAAATGAGTGTATTACAAGAATTTGGTCTTTCGAAAGGGATAAGAGTCTAGGAAAAGGAAACTAGAAAATTTAGTTCTTTGAAGGATTCTACAAGGGGTCCTTGCATTAATGTAATCTCCAGTAACACATAACCAACAGTATAATACTAACAGTAACAAGTCTAATTAAGAGAAAGTTAGGGTACTTACCTGGAGTGTGGGACCCTTCCTTTTTTATACTAAGAAATTTTACTTTTAGAATGATTTGAGCCTCTTAGAGGCCAGTCAACACTAGGAACTAGCTGAACCTGCTAGAGGTTAAGTACAAACCAGAGAGAGAGATGATGGAGTTGAGGCACAATCAAACATGGATGCTCAATGACATTCAGAAAACATAGTGAAAGTCACAATCAAATCCCAACATAAAGGATGTCCAATAGATGTAAACACAAAAGGTCAAAACCTAGGTGATGACAACAATATGACTTCAATTAACCAACACAAAGGATCTTGAGAGAACGTGATCCAGATAGAATTGATATGTCCACTACATCAACTTGTTGAATACTTGCTTCCATTGTCAAAGCGATTACCATAGGAATATGATTTGTTGACCAAGGTTGATTCCTATGATACCCCCGAGCTTTACGGATCCAAAAGGATCTTTCGAGTCTAGTGAAGGTATTAAATGGAATCAAGTGGTTAAGAAACAAAAATGTGTCATTCTCACCAAGACTTCATCTAAGGATATGGCTAGTTCTAGGCTAGCAACCTCCAAGTTGACCATTTCAACCATGGGAAAGGAACACATGGATCATCTTGTGGGGGAAATAGTAGAAGGGACTAGTCATTGTCTCCAAGGATTGATAAGAAAGATACCATGGATTCAAAAGAAGAACAAAAAATTTCAAAGTCTAATGCCATGGACCACTGGGTTTTGTAGGTGATATAAAGGTAAAAAATTATCTCAAATAACTCCTACTAGGTGCTAATGCTCAATGATAAGGATGAGGAGGAAATGGAAGCTATCGTAGAATTTTACCCATGAAATTTATGTGTCGGAATGTAAGGGGTTAAAAACCTTTCTCCCTTTTTAATTCTCCATCCCTAGTTCATTAAATATCCATATGGTAGTTGGGGCTATCCACTTCCTCAACACATAAACAAAATTTGAAATCCCCCACTTTACAATGAGTGGATATTGATGCTTTGATCTTATGGAATGTTTCCAATGGATATGAACTAATGTGATTCTTATTTGGTTTTATTATGTGCTTATTTGTTGTGAAAGATGATTTCATGTTTAAGGGAACTGCAGAAAATTCACCATGTTTAAGGCAACAATATGGGATTTCAAAACAAGCTTTCAAAATTTGTAAATTAAGTTTTATTTGATATTGAAGTTTTTGTATCTTATCCCATGACTAGAATGGATTTACATTGAAATATGATTTGATGTTTGGAGGCACTACAGAGAATCCACCATGCTTAAAGTGACAAGGTGGGCTTTCAAAATTTGTAAATTAGGTTTTTTTGGATACTGAAATTTTTGCACCTTAGCCTATGACTAAAATGGCTTGACATTTAGAGGGACAACTTACCTTTTTTATATTTGGCAGATGCACCCTAACTGCATATGCTACTACTATAACTAAGATTTCGTAAGCCATTTATTGCATTGCATCCTCAAACAAAGTGGAATTCGATTGGCACTCCCAAATTCTAAGAAAATATAAGTATAATGTAGATGACAACATAAAAAAGGTTGAAGAAGAATCTATGTTAGATGTCTATTTGTCCATCCAAAAACACCTGAAAAGAACTTCGGAGCTAGCTTCTACCTAATAGTATGTTAAAACCAACTTGTTCAACTGTTCAACCTTGTGCATCTATCAAATGATTGTAATTTGGTTGACTAAGACAATACTATCATACATGATTTAGTTGGATTTCTAAAAATATATGCTTTTATAGTTTTTTGGTAATGTTTAAATATTTGCATTGATTCAGATAGAATTAAAAGCATTGAAAGCTTATATGCTAATATTTGGATTTGGTGTATAGTTGCAATATTCTTTCCTTTGTCCTTGACTTCAAGCATTTGAGAACTGCTTAAATCAAGGGTCCTCTCTTTTTTTACATCACTTGAATGGGATATAGATTATCCAATGTTTCCCTATCCTTTTCCCATTCTATGATAAGTATGATATTTTAAAGAACCTGTAAACTTGAGATTGCTCTGTCAAATGCCAATTTTAACAATAATGATAATGCAGTAAGGGTTCATTGGTAGGAAAAGGGAGGATCAAGTATAATATCCCTATGATGTCACTACTAAATGGCATAAGTACATTGTTACTATGTTTTGTCAATAATGAATATTGAGTACGCCATTTGAATCTGGTTTTTCCTTGAAGAGGTTTTCCAAGGAGAAGCTTGAGATCGACACTAAAAGGAGATGTAGCCTAAATGTATTGTTTTATCACTTTATGAATTGCTCGGGGGTTCTTAATTGGGGCATCGAAGAGAAAGAACTATTAGTGCGAGGTTCAATAGTATGTGGGGGGCCATGGGGTTGGAATCGAGGAAGCGATGGAGGCATTTACATAGGAATAGATTCACGGAAACTAGTTCCAATTTGATATGATATTTTGCTCTTTTTATTTTCTTTTTGATGGGATCATCTAGCTCTATGAATTTTATGTAAATATTATAACCAAGTTTATGTTTCCCAATAAAGACTATATAGCTTGTCAATTTGGAAATTTGTTAAATAAGTATACTCGGGTCTATATCCATTCCCTTTTTCAAAACCATATGTCAGCTTTCCCTCTTCTACACTAAATAAAAAATTCTTAGGGTTCAAGGAGTGTTCAATGAAGGTTTTAAAATGGATGGTAGCCAGCTTAAGATCTCTCCAACAACTTTATTACCTTCCCCCACGGTTCATCGAAAACGGCTCATGGAGATGAAAACAAATTTAAAAAACACTAAATTGCTTGAATGAAGAAAGAGTTGCTTCAATGAGAAACAAGTTTGGGCTCAGTGCTCACCGATTTTGGATGCATTGGCTCCTCTTAGTGTTGTCGAGAAATATCGGTGTTGCTTAGTCTCCCCTAGTCGACTACAGGTCCAACTCTTCTCTTCCCCTACTTGCTCGATAGGTTCCTAGCTCAATCTTAGGTCCTCCCTCCGACCATGTTACTCTGCTCACGGGTTGAATGGAATTCAAGTGTAGGAGGTTCGAGATGAAATGTAGCTCAATATCAACTCCTCCCTTCGACTAGGTTTCTCTACTCACGAGTAGGTTGCTCTACTCATGGGTTGAATGGAAGTCAAGCGTCAGAGGGTTCAAAATGAAATGTATCTCAATATCATCTCCTCCCTCTGACTAGGTTTCTCTGCTCAACATTTGAATGGAAGTCAAGTGCAGGAGGTTCAATATGAAATTTAGCTCAATCTCAGCTCCTCCCTCTGACTAGGTTGCTCTCCTCATGGGTAGGTTGCTCTACACATGGGTTGAACTGAATTCAAGTGCTGGAGGGTTCAAGATGAAATGTATTCATTTTTTGGTGCACGTAGGAGGTCCAAAGGTAAGTTTTATTTTATTTTTTTATTTTTTTATGTATTATTTTTTATTTATAAATGTATCATATTCTCAAAGGATTGTTAGGTGGTTTTGGACCAGTGCATGAATGTGTGCTCATGGATTTTCAACTTTTAATACTCTATATGTTTTTTTATAAATGCCATGTCAATTTTTCCTTAAAAGAGACAAATCATAAGACAAAAATAAACTAA